>SNQJ01S0158030.1:0-22059 GCA_010110895.2 Picea sitchensis
TGAAAGTAACCAACCTTATCCACACATGTGGCTAGTAGACAAGGTCGCCCCATGGAAAGTGATGTAGAATGAGTCCATGTGGCATGTGTGTATGATCCCAAGGTAGAAGTAGAAGTGCATGACCAAATAGATGCTCAAATAAAATAAGGAAGGTCTAGTCATCAAAAAGTGCATCCTCAACATCAAAACAAAATAAGGAAGCAAAACACTTTGGTGCTAGAGTCAAGTGTGCAACAAGGAGTGGGTTGGTCCCTCCAATCAAACCATAATATGCTAGAATAATCATGAGGAAGTGGAGCTCTCAGCTAGTTTGAGAGCCTATTGGATAGAATATCATCACAAGAGCTCAATAGACACCTCAAATCCTAGGGCGCTCTTACCTAAAGGTGCCATGTCATCCATCATCATCTAAATAACCCCCCTACATGATATGTTGAGTGCTAGAAATCCATGAAAGAGGGGAACACTCACCAATATCAAGTGTCTATTTCATAAATTGTGACTGTAGGACCTGTTGTCGCCCTAATGCACACTTGCAAACGTGAGCTAAGTCCGGCTCACTTAGTGTGCCCTCGGAGACACAATGTCTAAGTTCTTGCCCACACTGTCACCTTGACAAGAACTTCTTCCGTCTAGGCTTACTCCTAGGGAAGCCAAAGGGGTTGTCCCTAGTTACTAAATGGATTCTAATTATAATGTTCTAGGAGTTAGTTTTAATTGTTTATATAGGCCAAAGGGATGATCTAGCCTAAATGACAACTTGACGTCACGAGGTGAAAGTCTAAGTCTAAATGTCAGGCTGACCCTTTCCCTAAGTCAACTAATGACTAGTGCACCTAATGTTAGACAATAGGGTCAACTATGTTTATAGGTCAGTTTACGTTACAACAAGTTTACAATTAGATCGAAAGCAAACTACCCAATCCCCACAATAAGAATTACTTACGAAGTTATACAATGTTTACAACAGGATGAGATATACAAGATATAGAAACAAATCAATTTACAAGAGATATACAAGAGGATAAATTACACCCCTAGGACCAGAAGCGTACTAGGTAGCACTTACTGCTTGGACCGCCTTCTTACATCTACCCACTCAAGCACTTGGGATGAAACAAGTGATGCTTCCCAAAGTGGGATACTCAAGCACTTGTCTATCCACACCACAACAATGATTATTCAATAAGATATTAAGTAAAGCATAAAACAATGTCACACATACACAAGCACAAGCGGTTGCAAGATAAAGAGATATAACAATTCAGGATGATCCGCGATTATTAGCCCTATCAATACATCTACTTCCAAACATGTACAAATGTGATCTATGCAACTAGTGTTCTTATTAATGATTTTAGATCCCAACCAACCTATGTGTCGTCTCAACTCCCTTATTACTTAAAATAGCGCAGGTGCTCAAGATGTGGGCTTTACCTCTGACCCTAGCTTCCAGAGGTCTGACCCGTGTACTGCAGTGGGAGTAGCAGACAGGGGATCTCCCAGCTGTGAGAATCTTGGAATGAGTCCCACGCCACTTCCCTCACTACTATCCTCCTTACCCACCGCGTTTAGATGAGCTTGAGTTGTTTAAAGACTCCTTAATGTTTCTAAGTATTGTTATGAAGTCTCGGGTGGATCTTAGGTGTGTTGGGTTCGTTTAAAGGCAAGTTTAAGCAGTGTTTTATCTTCTTTAGCGCAAGGGCGTGAATGAGAAGTGTTACAACTTAATTACTTGAAATGAAGATAAATTATACCACCATGAGCATGTGTCAATGAACCAATATAGCAATGAACCTTAAACCATCAAATAAACATCATTGAGATATATCCATAAAACCTAGAAGCATGAGATGTTACTTGAAGGAAATGAAAGATAAACTTTAAGGTACTTTAGGTGTTTTAGCTTATGAACATGTAAGTGATATAGATTACTTGCAATTCAAATTAAAATGTGTGATGCCTTAAGAGATTAATGAAACTATAAGCACTATGCTAAACCATCCACACATATACTATGAGCATTTAAAAGATGAGTGCATTCAATACATCTATACTAACATCACATAAGATTTGCCTTAAGATAAAGAGGTTTTTGAAACCACAAGCCAATATATGTGTTATATGTTTTAGGAACTTAATAAAAGATTAAAACTTTAGAAACATAAGATAACTAAACCATAGATGTATTTTTAAATGTAGCAAGTAGATTAGAATTTGTTAGGTTATGAATAACTTAAATAACAATTAGATTTAAACTTTTAGTGCATGTATTTAAGCCTTCAAATCATAACTTATGTTAGCTATTCTGCAGTAGATATCAGCAAGATAGGGCACTAGCAAATAGACTAACACTAAACTAACAAATGTGCTTGTGTGTGCAGCGACAAGGAAGGGACTCAAAAGCTGTGAGTAAAGGGCTGTCCAAACAGCAACAAAAGATCTCAGGACTGTGGTTAAAGGGCTGTCCAAGCAATGACAAAAAGTGTGGCAATGACACCAAGGGGAGGGCTGGTATACAATGACAAAACAAGGAGGTGTAGGTGTGAGCAAAGAAAGGAACACCTACGGCTGACAAGCAATGGAGATGTGTAGAGCTGTGAGGGAGAGAGTAGTGAAACATTGGCAGCCAGGAGAGATGAGCACAAAGAGGTGCCCAAAGAGCACTAGGCAGTGGAAACCTACTATGCCATTTTGGGCTGTGGGCTCAAAGAGATGCCTCAAAGAGGGCTCTCAAAAACACAAAAACTTGCTTAGCTTTAGATTAGGAAGTAGAAAGAAACACTAAGCAAACTTGAATACAAATTATGCTAAGTTATTAAAGGTAAATGCTTGAAGAGAGCAATACAACTTAGCAAGTAAAAAATTGAGCTAGATAACATTCAACAACTTAGATCTAGTTATGTGAGGCAAAATGAGCTATCTAACTAGGCATTTAAAAACAAAGACATATGATATCCAAGGCTGAAATGAAACTAGTTACAAATGTAAATCTACCTAAAATATTAACTAAATGTTAGATCTATTCTAAATAAAGAATAAACGAATGAAAGAAAGACTAGATCTAGGTTATGCTACATCTAGGGTCTAAGAAATGCCTAGGCTTAGAAAGTCATGAAGAATGAGGGGGAAGGGAGAGATGTTACTCAAATTTAAAGATGGTGAGCCCTAGGAAGCCTCACAGTTGCTCTATGCGACAAATGCTCAAAGATATGGCTACTTGTTATATCGACAAACAAAACATGTGATATATCTTTAAAACACAAAAGTGAAAATTTACAGTGTAAACCTGTGAGAAAGATTTCCAACAAAATATGATAGAAAATATATTGATTTGACCTATCAAATACTAACAATGAGCTGAAGAACAAATAAGTTGGGATGAATGGTAAGAATATGACAAAATGGGAGAGGGGTTTGGAGTTTTGTTGGTCAAGAGATAAAACTGCTCCACAAGCACAACCCAAGTGAGACCCTTTGATGATGACACCACCAAAGATTGAGTACAAACCAAAAATATGGCATAGATAGTTATACTTGATAAGTAATAAGAGGAGTACAACTACAATCTTAGACTATATCAAAGATGAACACAAACTAACAAGGGATAACATTAAACTAGTTAGCTTAGGCAGCATAAGATGAACCCAAGATCCAAACCATGAATCAATCTATGCTAGCATTTACAATATCACCTCATATGAATGGTAGGTGCAAAACAACAAGAAATCCACACACCAATTGTCCTCCAAAGCTTTCCCTTTATTTGCCAAAAAATAAGAAGATGTTGGAGTAGATCTTCCTCAAGAATCTCAAGAGCAATGAATGGATGGCAAGATGGCAGGAGCAAGAAGATGGAGCAATGAAATTTCAGCATAATAGAGTTAGCACAAGAAAGGTGAAGAAGAATGGGGAGGGTTCCTTTTATACCTCTAGAGGCCAAAGGAAGTGGCTTGGATCAATGCCAAAGTGTTAGTTTGTAGGAGAGATTGAGCAAATCTCAAGAAGGGGCACACCATCTAGGGTTTGAAAGCTAGATCTATGGTGTAGATCTATTAGAAGGTGTTAGGATCAAACAAAGAGGTGTGGGAGGCCTTGGGATTGATGCCAAGGAGAGATGAGGTCAAATAATCATTTGTGGGTTTCAAGAGAGGGGCGTAACTCCCTCTTGGAGGGCCCAAAAAGGTGTGAAAATGAATGAATGGAAGTGTGAGAAAGAGTGATTGGGACCATTCTAGGAATTAAGGAGTGAAGGGTCAAAGGAGTCATAACTCATGAGGGGGCCCCAAATAGGGTCTAACAACCTCCACAAATAAAAAACGTCACTTTCCCTAGGGGGTGTGAAAATTGAATGTAGAAGGTGGGTGAAGGTTAGAATAGGTTTAGAGTTAGGTTTTGGTGGGGGTTAGGTCTAGAGTGAGTCTAGGAAGGCGAACCACACATGTGGGTGCCTTGTTTGGCGTTGAGGATTAAAAATTAAATAATTAGATAGTGTGGGTCAAGATTTCCCCCTAGGGGAAAGGGAAAATGAGTCAAAAAAGAGATCAATTAATGAGTTGAATTAAGTTTAGGAAAGGTTAGGAAGGGGTTGGGTAGGTTAGGAGGTCTCTTCTTGCCACTTTCCACCTTTACATCCACTCATTAACTCAAAATTACAATAGTTTTGTGATTTTTTTAATAAAATCACCTTAGCGATTAAAATTGCTGTTTTTGACTCTACTTGACTCTAAGTGGACTTTTGACATAGCAAAAATAGTCCGGTAAAGTGAAACAGCCGTTAAGGTGTAGGGAGTGCTATTCCATTCATTTTTGAGCACAAATACCCTATCTTTCTCCCAAAGACAAGTTTTTACAATATTAAGCTCAAAATAATTAATTAATTAAATATTTAAATATTTAATTAATTAAAAAACAACAGACTTCGGCCGGAATCCCTTGAAACTTTAGACAACGCCTGGCATGGTCATTTTCAATAATCCTACAAGGTTACTCGGTGAATGAGATCATCGAGTGCCTTCCACCACTTTGGAGGCTGACTTGGGAGGAGAAAAACTCGGAGAGTTAGCGACTAGTTGACCATTAACCCTCACGAGATTAAAACCCGATGAAAGGAACTCCCCCAATATCACGCACCGAATTTGCGACCCACAACTATGATCCATGCGGACATTATTACATTATTACCCTGCTGAGAGTGCGAGATCCCATTTACAAAATATAAGTCTTGGGTGTTAAAACACCCGGTAGAACCACATTGTCTTGACATGAATAATGGCCTTCATTATATATGAGTTGACCTCCGTGCTAAGCAATGATCCAAGCGGGACCATGATAGACACAAATGATTCTAGGGCGCTTTGTCCCAACTATGTGATGTCCTTCATCCTCTTCCAATAGTGTTGAAAATCATTTGAAACAATGCTTAGTGCTGGAAGTCCAAAGAATAGTGGAGTGCTCCATAAGATTTAAGTCTATCCTGTTAAACATCATCACGAGACATGTTGACCACCTATTTCAACTAGGTGTCAACGTCATGTACTGTGAAGATATGTACCTGATGGTGTTACCAAGTTGAAAACTTGTTGGTTTTACAAGGCATTTTTGGCTTCAACACATATTTTTGTAATGGAATTCCCTTTCCCCTGCGTGGGATAATAATAATGTAAATGGAGTGCATGGATCATATTGTAGGTTAGTTGCATAGGAATTTATCATTAGAGAAGCTCTTTCATGCAGTGTTTTTTCCTCAGGATAATTAATTTGGCCCTAACCAACCTTTTTATTTCCCTTGAGTTTTTTTCACTTCCACAATAATCCTCCAAAGTGGTCTAGGAATATTGTAGAAATGACCATACTAGACATCTCCTAGAGTCTTGAATTTCATCGAGTCCAAGTAGTTTTTTTTTTTTTAATTTTTAAAATTACTCAATTAATGTTAATTTTAATTATTTTTTGATGTAAATGTAAAAACTAGGTCCTTGGGATTTTTTGATCTGGTGTTATACTCAAAGAAATGGAGATGAGACCCCCTACACCCTTGGACCAAGTTTCAACTCAATTGGACAAGTTTTGCTAGGTCAAAGTTTCAACTCAATTGGACAAGTTTTGCTAGGTCATTGTCCATGAGGAGTCCAAGTCAGTCTAGAGTCAGCAATTTAATTGCTTAATTGACAAAGTCAAAATGTCAATTTTTTGTAAAAATGAGCAAAAGGGTTAGAGAAAGAGTGGGATAAAATGCCTAACCCCTTTCATAAGTTAGCCAAACCCCTTTCCTAACTTTATTTCAACCCCTCAGCTAGCCATCACATCATTTCATCATCCCCCCTACGGAAGTTGCGCCCCCCTTGGAGAGAAAGTCATGAAAAATTAAAAATTAAAGGGGGAAACTCCCTTTCTCCCTAAGTGTGCCCCCCTTGGTCTAATTTCCTATTGGACAAAGTAAAAAAGGTGCCACCTCACCCCTCACTCATTTACCCAAACCCTAAAAGCTACCAAAACCCTAGAGTTACACACCTCCTTGAGATGCTCAATGACTCTTGGGGAATGACAATTGGAAAGCATCCAAGAGGGGTCACTCTTGGCTCCCAAGTATAAAGAAAGGCCTCCCCTCCCTCATTTTATATCTATTCTCAGTGTATTGTTACTATGCCAAAATCTCTCCTCTCCCATTCTTCTCTCTTGCTCTCTTTTGCTCTTGCTCTTCTCTCAAGCTCGTGGCAAGTATTTGCTCAAGCTTGCTATTGAATAAACGAAATCTTTGGAGGACATATGGTGTTGAGAGTCTTCTTGGTGCCATTGCTTTATTGAGGTGATCTTGTTCCTTTCTATTCTTCTTATGCATGTTTATCTTAGAGATCTATAGTAGGAATACCAAGCAAAGTATTTTGCTTGGGTAGATTTGTGATAGTAGTATCATAGATCTAGTGAGCTTTTAGTTAGTTGTTTCAAAGTATTTTGGTTCAATATCTAGATTTACTCACTTCCTATTGTTTATTGTAGCTTAGCATTGAAGATTTGCAGGAATACCTAGAGTTTTATGTGAAGATTTCAGATCTGGAAATCTTCCATTTCACCCACATTTACCCTCTAATAATTTTTGTTTCAATTTTCTGTTCATTTCCATTATATTTTTGGCATTCTGACATGTTAGGATAGGTCATTTACATACATTTTGTTGGCTGAAATTTACACATAAAATTTTTGGTTATTACTGTTATCCCCCAGTTTAGGGATAACTAAGGAGATTATGTCTCGAGGCCCACAGGTCCTAGACATGGAGTACCGAGAGCCAGACCGACTTGAGCATGGCCCTGGAGGGCCCATCTTTTTCTTTCTTCAGCGCCTCCACTTTGTCAACAACAACAACATCCATCACCTCGGCCTGGTCCTGTAGCAGAAGTGGATCTTGCTCCATGAGGTAATGAGTCCGGGTATCATGGTATGTATCACTCTGATCCTCAAAACCTTTGAATATGTGCACTCAATTCTTTTTGTTTCTAACGGGTGCTTGGATCTTATACCTATCCACTTGACCATATCTGGGGGGAATGACAGGATGCCCTAGTAAGCTTGTGCCCATAGGTTTTGAGTTGCCACTCGGGGGGATTCATGAGAAGCCATCGTCCTCTCCCACCATACTTACCACTTTCCATCTTTCTCCCCCTCATCCATCCCATTACACTGGTCCGAGCATTGCGTTGGCCAAATATTTAAGGGTTATATTTAAGGGTTGTACCTTACCTTGTGGGAAGAAGGGGCTAAAGGCCCAGAGGGTAAACGTAGCTAGCAAAAGATAGAAGACAAAAACTGAAGCCTTGAGATGCAGGGATCCCCGAGAAAGTAGTAAAAATCTTCTCAGCAAGAAACAAAGGGATCCATAAACAAAAAAATAAAACAAGACCTAGTTAGAGGATGGGGGGTCTCATCACGAGCCAACTTATTAGGTCCATGGGCATGTAGCGGTATGACATTACCAACAGTTGGTCACCACGCTAGGGTAGTGGCTCTTGGTGGCATAGCCAAGAGAAAGGGGGTCTCATCACAAGCCAACCTTCTCATTTCTGTGAAATGCTTGTGGGTAACATTGCCACCACTGGTCACCACGCCATGGCAGTGTCCCCTAGCTAGCTTCTTGAAGAAAAAACAATAAAATAAATCCAAAAGGCATGAATGGGCTTGGAAACATTTGCATCCATGACAGGTGAAACTCACTCTCTACAGAGGCACTCACAGGTAAGCCATACATTTCCCTGCTATCACTGCACCCCTTGCCTAGACATCCCTTATCCACTTCATCCACTCACATGGCTTGGATTTGATCTCTCCCGAAAACACCCCACATCCAGTGAGCATTAGCCCAATAGGACATCCTAGCGTTTCCTCCAAACTTGGCTTGTAGATTAGTATAATTTCTTTGAGCACTTGTCCAGGTAAAAGGGGTTTTATGCACATGTTTAATAACTTGATGATTAGATGTGATTGACATTGCTATGATCCCTGTGACTTATGAACCCATGGAGGGCGTATCTGTTGATGTGCAGGATCATACCTGATGGATAGGTACACATGGGGAGATGATTAGTTCGGACCTCCATGGGGCTGAAAGCCCACCAGATGGATGCTGAGACCCCAGTAGGGGGCAGAGACAGATCAGAGAATTTGCATTGGAGAAGAGGAAGACGTTCCACTAGAGGCAGCTTGGCAGGCCCGTACCCAGGGGGGTTGTGCCTTTTCCACCAGGACGTAGGCCTTGGAAGGCTCATGATGTCACCCAAGACACCTATGACGTCATCCAACGCTTATGGAGGTTTTGGGAGGCAGTTATGTGCCAAATGGCACGTGTGGCAGGTTCCGGAGGCCCAAGGAGCCCTAACGTTTTGCTCCAGGAGGCCAACGTTGCCCTAAAAGGGCCTAACGTCACCCTAAAAGGGCACAACGTCACCTTTTATGCTTGATTAGGGTTTTAATTATGAATTTTAGTGTAAAACAATATTTTGATGTAAATTTGGCCATGTCGGCCTTTTTGACCTAAAAGTAAAGTTAAGGTCATTACTATTGTATAAATAGAGAGCTAAAACTCTCTTTTTCTCAACATCTTTCACTCACACTTGTGTGAGGTCCGAGATTTGCGCCCTTCTTAGGGTTTTTGGCTGAAATTACTAGTGCGCACTTGTTGAAGGAGGCTTATTTTGGTGATCTTTGGCATTTTTCTTGGTGGATGGTTTATAACTAGGGTTTGGCTTGATAAATACTTGGTGAATGTAAGTGAATTTATGCAATCCTTCTCTTACTTAAATGGTTATAGTGTTTTACTTGCATTTTGTTAATGAAATTGCTGGAATAAACCCTAGGAAATAAGCACATGTTATTGTCCTTATTTTAATTACTTTCTGTTAGCGATAAAAAATAACTTGCTAATGATTTCCAAATCACATGATAAGAAGATCATTAGGTAGAAGAGTTATTTCTAAATCTTCAAGTTTTAGAGGTTTTGAGAAAGGCTCAAATTCATATCAATTCAATAAAATGAGGATTTCACCTCTAAAATTAGGCCAAAAGTTAATTTTAGCTTTCGGCGGCTAAGTGTGAAATTTACAGTGTAATGAGCCGCCGAAAAGCTCCGACTTTCAGCGGCTAAAAGGCAAAATACACGACTAATGAGCCGCCAAAAGTGCTGAAGAGTCCAAAATCACCTTCTTTTTGCCCAGATCGCGATTTTCCGATTCCAGAACACGTGGGATTGATATCAAATGAATGATAATAATTGTGGGAATACAGATCATGCTCCCTTTCAAGTTTTGGAGGCATGTGGTAAGGAAATAACACCAAATGGCACTTTATTTTGGGGAGAAATCGCTAGAACCATCATTGACAGATTTCGAATTTTGTGATCTTCACCTGCAAGATGCCAAATACTAAAGATTGTCAAATTCGACTTATGATAATAAGATTGGATCATATATGCTAGAAGATCCATTTTGATTATGTTTATTTTAGGTATTTCAGATCCATTAAAATAGGATCTTGAAACTTTAATGTAAAGGTTATTAAAGCCTAAGAATTCTCATAACTGGGGGGAGGAAACAGTCTGAGGACTATGGTTCGACCTTGGAGATTTGTAACCATATTTCATCCATGGAAATATCTTTGAATACATCTTGACATCAAGCTTCTTTCGCTGTATTGGTTCAGTTTTCATCTTCATTCTTTTCCATGTTTACATACATTTTATTGACAGATGACTGTCATCTCATCTCTTCATTGATATGTTAAACCTATACATTGCTTCTCATGTTTGTCCAATGCCTGAAAGCTGTCATCCTGTCATTGCGTTGATAAGCTAGAGCTGCAAGTATTCTGCCTATTATGTCTGACCATATATTATATGCAATCTTATATATGTCTCTGTTAGTATGATAAGTATTTAAAGTGTCATAGCTGGCCATTCACATATGATATTGTATGTATATTTTTGTTAGCATGATAAGTCTTCTCCATGCCTTCACACATTTGATTTAAATCTGCTGAACAGTATAGTGGAAAGCCTTTGATCTTTTAGAGGATTCATGTGTTCTTAAATGAATGTGACTCTTTCAAGTCATCCGACTTGATCCTCTTTCTTCTACATTATTGAGTATTTAAGTTACCAAGCTTACACCCTTTACAGTCAGGGAGTAATTTCTTGGAGTGATAACAAAATGGCGTTGTTGCCGGGGGAACGCAAGTGAAAGAAGAGTTTCCTTGGGAGAACGACATAGATCTGATTCTTGATGGCAGACAAGAGACAAACATAAAATCCGATTGTAATCATTTGCCTGACGACTCCACAATCAAAGACTCCACTGGGGAGGATCCGATTGACAGAAGATGAAGAGGCTGAATTCTAAATCTAGGTATCAGTTCATTAGTCTCTTTCATGAACTGTTGTTGTTCTTTATCAGCTCTTTCATGCTTTTTCCTTCGCATGTAAAGAGAATCATTTTCTGTTTTGTATATTCAGAAAATCATCATCATTCTTGTATATATCAAACTTTAGAAGAGGAAAGCTTGAAGCCTGCTTATATTGTAGATGTAGATTCGGTAGCTTTACCTTAGCCCATTCATAAAGATGACCACTGTATTTAAATTCCTTTAGAATCAGATCAACCATGTAACCTTAAAGAAATTAAGATTGATTCCAAACCTGTCCAGAGGTCAACACCTTTTTTCATCACTGTTGAGCCTTGTCATGAACTTGTTAATTCTCATAATCAGCCCCATGCTTTTCAAATTAAGATCAGGATGAAGATGTTCAAGCCTTTAAGGATGCCCTATCTCCTTCATCCTTATCCTCTTGATTGTTATGAATATCTTCTCCGGTTTTCTGGAGAAATTCAAGTTTCAATTGAGAGGCACTTGGGATCCTTTGAAGATTTTGTTGATCGTTTTCAGATTGTTCATGAGAATGTCATCATGAGATTGTTCTCTAAATCTTTAATTAGAGATGCTGTTGTATGGTTTAAAGGTCTGAGAGCTGATTCTATTGGTTCTTGGATTGAATTCTATAATGCTTTTGTGAAGTATTGGGGCGAGTACAAATCACTAGATTCATACCTTGCTGATTTTTATGATTTGAAGAGAGAGTAGGGTGAAGCTTTGTCTGTTTTCAATCGAAGGTTTTACAGCAGCTATCATGACATGCCTTTGGAGATCAGGCCTACAGAGACAGCTGCTATGATACAGTATGTTATGAGATTGCATTCAAAACTCGCCCTTCTTCTGCTAGAAAGGAAATCTTCATCATTAAGCAGTTTGTTTGAAGATGCTCTAGAGGTGGAGGAAAATATTTATGCTTCCAGGAGGATTCGAAAGCAGGCTGATTTTGAAAATCTAAAAAAAATTGAGCCAGTAGAATGTCGGTATAGTTCAGAATCTGAGTAGGAAGGTAATGACTATGAGGCAGTTTTAGAACAACAACAAACAACTAAAATTATCTCAGATTGTGAATCAGATTCTTCAACATTGGCAGAGCATTCCAGAGACAGGTATTCATGTTAAATTTATGATCAGTTTACAAAGCATGTTGAACCTATGATAACTAATGATTGTATAGACAATTACATTTTTAGAGTTGATCATAATCTTTGTCATTCAAACATTGCTCTATCATTGCACTCAGAATACTATTCTGAAGAGGAGGTCATAGTGTTTGATGATCACAAGGTAATCACAAAAGAACAAAAAGGTAATCAATCTTCTAACAGAGAAGTAGTCATAGAGATGCAGCTGTTTCCCGAAGATCAAGAGGTTTCTGATTTCAGTTTCAAAGATCCAGTGGCAGCCTTCATAGAATCATACGTTTCAGAAAGCTTGAAAATTTCAAACTTCTTTAGCTTGCACATGTTTCTTGGTGAATTTGGTTTTGTGAATGACTTTTTATCACTGTTGTTACATTTCAAACATCGGCTAATGATCAGCGTGAATGATGAAAATATTTCAGTATTAAAATTGCTTGGATGGCTTCTATGGAAATCAGTTTTTACCTAACCAAATTGTAGAGCTGGTTAGGGTAGAGTAGAGTAGGAAATAAGCTCGCTGCCTGAGCATTTCTTTTCTTTCACTTGTAGGAGATGTAGTAGTCACTTTGTGTGAATAAAGGCAGTCTACAAGATATACATAGATCATTTATACAGGTCATGAAAAACTTTTCAGAAATGGCTGACTCCATACCCAATGGAATATTGACTCCATGCCCAATGGAACACTAGACATTAAGTTCAGATTTTATTTTTCTGGAAAGGCATTAGATCTGTGGTTCTTGGAAACCTTGTAGGGAGGTCTCCATCCCAGTTGGAGCCAGATGTTAGCGATAAAAAATAACTTGTTAATGATTTCCAAATCACATGATAAGAAGATCATTAGGTAGAAGAGTTATTTCTAAATCTTCAAGTTTTAGAGGTTTTGAGAAAGGTTCAAATTCATATCAATTCAATAAAATGAGGATTTCACCTCTAAAAATAGGCCAAAAGTTAATTTTAGCTTTCGACGGCTAAGTGTGAAATTTACAGTGTAATGAGCCGCCGAAAAGCTCCGACTTTGGGCGACTAAAAGGCAAAATACACGACTAATGAGCCGCTGAAAGTGCTGAAGAGTCCAAAATCACCTTCTTTCTACCCAGATCGCGATTTTCCGATTCCAGAACACGTGGGAATGATATCAAATGAATGATAATAATTGTGGGAATACAGATCATGCTCCCTTTCAAGTTTTGGAGGCATGTGATAAGGAAATAACACCAAATGACACTTTATTTTGGGCAGAAATCGCTGGAACCATCATTGACAGATTTCGAATTCTGTGATCTTCACCTGCAAGATGCCAAATAATGTTGAAGACTGTCAAATTCGACTTATGATAATAATATTGGATCATATATGCTAGAAGATCCATTTTGATTATGTTTATTTTAGGTATTTCATATCCATTAAAATAGGATCTTGAAACTTTAATGTAAAGGCTATTAAAGCCTATGAATTCTCAGAACTGGGGGGATGAAACAGTTTGAGGACTGTGGTTCGACCTTGGAGATTTGTAACCATATTTCATCCATGGAAATATCTATGAATACATCTTGACATCAAGCTTCTTTCACTGCATTGGTTCAGTTTTCATCTTCTTTCTTTTCCATGTTTATATATATTTAATGACAGATGATTGTCATCTCATCTCTTCATTGATATGTTAAACCTATACATTGCTTCTCATGTTTGTCCAATGCCTGAAAGCTGTCATCCTGTCATTGCGTTGATAAGCTAGAGCTGCAAGTATTCAGCCTATTATGTCTGAACATATATTATATGCAATCTTATATATGTCTCTGTTAGTATGATAAGTATTTAAACTGTCATAGCTGGCCATTCATATATGATATTGTATGTATATTTCTGTTAGCATGATAAGTCTTCTCCATGCCTTCACACATTTGATTTAAATCTGCTGAATAGTATAGTAGAAAGCCTTTGATCTTTGAGAGGATTCATGTGTTCTTAAATGAATGTGACTCTTTCAAGTCATCCGACTTGATCCTCTTTCTCCTACATTATTGAGTATTTAAGTTATCAAGCTTACACCCTTTACAGTCAGGGAGTAATTTCTTGGAGTGATAACACTTTCTACCTACTAGATTATGCCAAGGAGCCGTTTTCTCTATTGAATTCATTGCGAGGGCCTTGCCATTGCAACACCCTATCTCTTGTTCTTCATCCTAGCCGTTTTTTTACTTTGTCATTGAGCTAAAGAAGGAGGAAAACCTACTAAGGCCTAGGGTTACCTACACCTTAGTAGCCGTTTTCCCCTAGGGTTTGATGGTTGAAGCCTTGGCTTACCAACACTTCATCCATCAAATTCCCCTTGTCTTTGGCCCTACTATTATCATCTTGTTCCTTCAATTCTTGCCGCTACTTTTGACTCCATTTGCCCTATGATTGCATTGGTCTAAGACTTCTTGCTTGAGTGTTTTGATCACAACTTTCAAACATCCAAAATATTTGAACAACTACTAATACCTTCTAACCCTAGCTTAGATTGACCTACTAACCTCATTGCTGCTATTATCCATTTGAATTATAGTCATACTTTGCAGTATTTAATGCTTCTTTAAGCAATTAAAAGATTGACTAATGCATAGTATTATTTGCTTCTAATGAATGTTGGTGTTATGACATTGATGATAAATCATTCTTGCTCATTTTGAAGCTTCTTTAAAGCATTTATTGTGAAGTATAATATTGTGATTATTGCTACTATACATCTTTGCTTACTTCACGAATATATTAGTCAGTTGCTTTTATTGAGAAAGTCTCCGATTGTATGAAGTACTAACCAACAAGTGACCTTGCAAATATAGTTTCATGTTGCTTTGTTCCGGGCAGGTACATTTTTGGTTGTTATTATCTTTATTGGTTGTTTAGCCGGACTTTCTGATCAGTGGTGACTTGTGAGAGGGAAAATTTTACTTGGCCTTAATCCTTTGCCTTCTCAAAACCCCAGGTCACCGGGGACGTCTCCCCTGGGCCTACCACCCTAAATAGAAAGAGACATCCTATTGAGGTGACAGTGATAGGATAGTCTCCCGTTATGCCTTTTTGTCTTTATTTTCCTTTTCCCTTCCTTCAAAGTACCAATTGCGTGACAACATTTTGGTGCCGTTGTCGGGGAACACTGAGTCAATTCTCCTCAAAAGACAACACTTTTCGGTAAGCCTTTCCTCAAAAATATTTACCTTACAAGCTTACCTGGCGACTCCACTAGGGGTGATTCCCTTATCTCTTTGGTAATTTCAAGAAAATTATTTGTCGACTCCACAATCCACAAGGGGGTACAATAACCCGCCTCAATCCCTTAGAAGAAGGCCTCCCCGAAACTCTCCTGTAGTAAAATCACTCTTCGGAGGAAGTCTTCCTTTAAACACAATGTCTAGCATGGGAACTTAGACTAACAATCCAAACCAAGCCAATAACCAAAGACAATGGTCATCCAATCTTTTCAAACCGCTAGACATGACAGCCATACCAGGCTACCCTAGGCAAATGCCCCCCAAATATGAGAAGTGGATGCCTAAGTTCACCGGTACTGATGTGACCAGTGCCGAGGAGCATATGAGCAACTTTTGGGCATTTTTTCAGCTTCACCCCGTTAGTGATGATGCTGAAGACTTGGTCATGAAGCTCTTCTCTGCCACCCTCCTTGATGCTTCAAGACGTTGGTACAATAGTCTTCCTGATGGCAGTATTAAGACCATGGATAAATTAGAAGAGGCCTTTCTCAAACGATGGAGTATCAAAGAAGACCCTAACAGGCTGCTAACTAGGATGAATACCCTTTGGAAACAAGAGAATGAGACCATTAGAGAATTTCACACTAGGTTTGAGACCCTGTTGCAGAAGATCCCTGTGAGTCATCATCCAACAAATAATTTCCTTGTTTACATTTACACCAAAGCTTTTACTGGCCAACTAGGGTATCTCCTCAGGGATAAGAATCCCCAAACAATCCAAGAAGCCCAAGAATTAGCTATGAAGATCGAGGACAATCTCCACTCATCCAAAATCGAGCCTTTCTCAAACCCAAGGGTCAAAATGGACACTAAACCCAAGATAGTCCACAATTCCGAGCCTTCCTCAGATATTTGTGCCAGCTTGGAAAAATTGCAGATGACCATGGATGGCATGATGAAAAACCAAGAACAAATGATGAATAGGATTGTCAACCTGGAAAGAGCCCAGAACCAGGCACCAAGGGTCCCATATAAAGGCCAATTCCAAAAAAGGGAACCAAGTTTATAGACCAAAGAATGATCAAGAGGTTCCTAATACTTTAGCTCTTACAAACATCGTAGATGAAAATCCTTGGTGTTTGCAGTGTAGTGAAGCACACTGGGAACATGAATGTCCCTACAACAATGGAGGCCATGACCAAGTAAACATAGTGGGCCATGTTATAGAAGGCTCCCAGATTTGCCTCAATATCATCCCTGAGGAACATTGAGAGGGCATAAAAGAAGCAGCCAGGAAGGCTAGAATGGAAGTAATAAACAACCTAGACCAGGAATCAAAAGAGAAGCTGAGGAAACAAAAATTTCAGGTGTATAGACGAAAGAAGCTAAACCAACCTATCTCTACCAATTCTGCAGTAACCCAAACAAAGCCTCCACCTTTGGACATTCTCCTTCCTAGGAACCCTCCCAAAGCCGAAAGAGTGGACCTAAACTTTGACTTCGAAGGGGCGCTATCCAAGATGAATGTGACTATCCCCTTAAGAGAAGTCATCAAGGTACCAGCTGTTAAGGAGAGATTTGATAATTTCTTCAAGGGATCAAATGGACCGATGGACCCCCCTATCATGTTACAAGCTGATCACTTTAGGGTCCAATATGATGAACACCCACCTTTCTTCATGACCTTGCTAATGAATAACAAGAGCCTCAACAATTGCATGTTGGATTCAGGGGATGATGTTAACATGATGTCTCTCAAGGTCATGCAACAATTGGGCCTGAAAGTCACAAGACCTTACAGGAATGTGCGTGGCTTTGAGTCTAGAGCCATATCCACACATGGGGTAGTTGAAAATGTGGAAGTATGCCTTGAAAGATACCCTGAGAGAGTAATCCACATAGACGTCCCAGATGTGTGGGGGATGTTATTGTCTAGGAAATTTGCTTCAATGCTTGGAGGAACTCTTGAGATGGACCTCACCTACGTAAATGTACCTTTAAACAATGGAACAATAGGCCGTCTCCTGAATGTGCCAATGACCAGAACCCATGTGCAAGAAGCTAGTGACCCCATCAAAGATGACAAAGCCCATGAACAAATCATGGAAAGTCTTCTTGAATTTTCTCTTGATGATATGCCCTTTGCAACGGAGGAAGAGTTTGATCAAATACAATGGCCCAAGAAAGAAGATTACTAGCAACTCCTAACAAGTATAAAAACAAGGAGGTCGGGGCTGTAAAGTTACTAAAGAAGGGAGAAAATGATATATTGATTCGACCATCCCAGCAGGAAGTCTCCACAGCAGAATCCCACCCTCCTCCCTCTACACAATACACCAAGGTTGTTCAGGAAACAACCAAATTCAAAATCAGGGAATACATGGAGAGGGACGTAGTATGGATGTGGGATGTCAAGAAAGGAGAGCCTACTAATGTCAAAGGAAGTATTCAATTTTGGCTCGGGCCTTTCAAAGTTGGAAGAAAATCAGTTGACGATTCTTAATACTTATCTACATTGGAAGGAAGAAGGCATCCATTACCAGTCAGCGGGCACCTCCTCAAGCCCCACCAAGGTGGGGGGACTTGACTTCACAGGTAAGTGCAGGTAAGGCATTTGCATTCATTGTATATACCATTTGCATTTCATGCTAGAATAGTTTGTTTTCACATTTGTATATATGCTTGCTTTCATTTTATATATATGACCTGGGGGTGATATCACCACCCCAAATGACTGCTAACAACTTTATGTTGAGATCAAGCAGGTTACAGGTTATGCCAGGAGATGTTGAGGTTCTCATGCGCTCTATGGTGAGCACATGTCCCCGAGTTGGAGCTAGATGTTATCCCCCAGTTTAGGGATAACTAAGGGGATTATGTCTCGAGGCCCACAGGTCCTAGACATGGAGTACCGAGAGCCAGATCGACTTGAGCATGGCCCTGGAGGGCCCATCTTTTTCTTTATTCAGCGCCTCCACTTTGTCAGCAACAACAACATCCATCACCTCGGTCTGGTCTTGTAGCAGAAGTGGATCTTGCTCCATGAGGTAATGAGTCCAGGTATCATGGTATGTGTCACTCTGATCCTCAAAACCTTTGAATATGTGCACTCAATTCTTTTTGTTTCTAACGGGTGCTTGGATCTTATACCTATCCACTTGACCATACCTGGGGGGAATGACAAGATGCCCTAGTAAGCTTGTGCCTATAGGTTTTGAGTTGCCACTGGGGGGATTCATGAGAAGCCATCGTTCGCTCCCACAATACTTACCACTTTCCATCTTTCTCCCCCTCATCCATCCCATTACATTGGTCCGGGGATTGGGTTGGCCAAATATTTAAGGGTTGTACCTTACCTTGTGGGAAGAAGGGGCTAAAGGCCCAGAGGGTAAAAGTAGATGGCAAAAGATAGAAGCCAAAGAATGAAACCTTGAGATGCAGGGATCCTCGAGAAAGCAGTAAAAAGCTTCTTAGCAAGAAATAGAGGGACCCATAAAAAATAAAATAATAAAACAAGACCTAGTTAGAGGATGGGGGGTCTCATCACAAGCCAGCCTATTAGGTCCTGGGCATGTAGCGGTATGACATTACCAACAACTGGTCACCACGCCAGGGTAGTGGCTCTTGGTGGCATAGCCAAGAGAAAGGGGTCTCATCACGAGCCAACCTTCTCATTTCCGTGAAATGCTTGTGGGTAACATTGCCACCACTGGTCACCACGCCAGGGCAGTGTCCCCTAGCTAGCTTCTTGAAGAAAAGACAATAAAATAAAGACAAAAGGCATGAATGGGCTTGGAAACATTTGCATCTATGACAGGTGTAGCTCATCCTCTACATCCACTCACATGGCTTGGATTTGATCTCTCCCGGAAACACCCCACATCCAGTGAGCATTAGCCCAATATGACATCCTAGCGTTTCCTCCAAACTTGGCTTGTAGATTAGTATAATGTCTTTGAGCACTTGTCTGGGTAAAAGGGGTTTTATGCACATGTTTAATAACTTGATGATTAGATGTGATTGACATTGCTATGATCCCTGTGACTTATGAGCCCATGGAGGGCGTATTTGTTGATGTGCAGGACCATACCCGATGGACAGGTACACATGGGGAGATGATTAGTTCGGACCTCCATGGGGCTGAAAGCCCACCAGATGGATGCTGAGACCCCAGCAGGGGGCAGAGATAGATCAGAGGATTTGCACTGGAGAAGAGGAAGACGTTCCACCAGAGGCAGCTTGGTAGGCCCGTACCCAGGGGGGTTGTGCCTTTTCCACCAGGACGTAGGCCTTGGAAGGCCCATGACGTCACCCAGGACACCTATGATGTCATCCAACGCTTATGGAGGTTTTGGGAGGCAGTTATGTGCCAAGTGCCACGTGTGGCAAGTTTCGGAGGCCCAAGGAGCCCTAACGTTTTGCTCCAAGAGGCCAATGTTGCCCTAAAAGGGCCTAACGTCACCCTGAAAGGGCATGACATCACCTTTTATGCTTGATTAGGGTTTTAATTATGTCTTTTAGTGTAAAACAATATTTTGATGTAAATTTGGCCATGTCGGCCTTTTGTGACCTAAAAGTAAAATTAAGGTCATTGCTATTGTATAAATAGAGAGCTAAAACTCTCTTTTTCTCATCATCTTTCAGTCCCACTTATGTGAGGTCTGAAATTTGCGCCTTTCTTAGGGTTTTTGGCTGAAATTACTAGTGCGCACTTGTTGAAGGAGGCTTATTTTGGTGATCTTTGGCATTTTTCTTGGTGGATGGTTTATAACTAGGGTTTGGCTTGATAAAAATTCTTGGTGAATGTAAGTGAATTTCTGCAATCCTTCTCTTACTTGAATGGTTATAGTGTTTTACTTGCATTTTGTTAATGAAATTGCTGGAATAAACCCTAGGAAATAAGCACATGTTAATGTCCTTGTTTTAATTATTTTCTACCTACTAGATTATGCCACGAAACCGTTTTCTCTGTTGAAGTCATTGCTAGGTCCTTGCCAATGCAACACCCTATCTCTTGTTTTCATCCTAGCCGTTTTACTTTGTCATTGAGCTAAAGGAGGAAAACCTACTAAGGCCTAGGGTTACCTACACCTTAGTAGTCGTTTTCCCTTAGGGTTTGATGGTTGAAGCCTTGGCTTACCAACACTTCATCCATCAAATTCCTCTTGTCTTTGGCCCTACTATTATCATCTTGTTCCCTCAATTCTTGCCGCTACTTTTGACTTCATTTGCCCTATGATTGCATTGGTCTAAGACTTCTTGCTTGAGTGTTTTGATCACAACTTTCAAACATCCAAAATCTTTGAACAACTACTAATATCTCTAACCCTAGCTTAGGTCGCTTAGATTGACCTACTAACCTCATTGCTGCTATTATCCATTTGAGTTATAGTCATACTTTGCAGCATTTAATGCTTCTTTAAGCAATTAAAAGATTGACTAATGCATATTATTATTTGCTTCTGATGAATGATAAATCATTCTTGCTCATTTTGAAGCTTCTTTAAAGCATTTATTGTGAAGTATCATATTGTGATTATTGCTACTATACATCTTTGCTTACTTCACGAATATATTAGTCAATTGTTTTTATTGAGGAAGTCTCCAATTGTATGAAGTACTAACGAACAAGTGACCTTGCAAATATAGTTTCATGTTGCTTTGTTCCAAGAAGGTACATTTCTGATTGTTATTATCTTTATTGGCTGTTTAGCCGGACTTTCTGATCGATGGTGAGTTGAGAGAGGGAAAATTTTACTTGGCCTTAATCCTTTGCCTTCTCAAAACCCCAGGTCACCGGGTACGTCTCCCCTGGGCCTACCACCCTAAATGGAAAGAGACATCACGTTGAGGTGACAGTGATAGGATAGTCTCCCGTTACACCCTTTTGTCTTCATTTGCCTTTTCCCTTCCTTCAAAGTACAAATTGCGCGATAATAATTACTAACAGAAATTTTCACAAGTTTTGGTGTTTTTGCAGCGTTTCCAACAAGGTTTTCCTTGCTGATTTGTTGCAAGTCTGCATCAAAAGGGAGGATCTACAACCCACTTGGGACATCCAAACGCTCAAGAGAAGCCTCCCAAGTTGAGGTAACATATTCCCAACACCTCTTCTTTTCTCCCATTGTAGGCAAGCCCCAATAGAGTCTTTAGAGCTTGCACTTCTCTAAAATTTAAATTTTCTGCAATTTTTATTTTCATAGTTTGCCTACACCTTGCATAGTGGATTGGCCTAGCCACCCATGCAAAATCGTATGGCTAGTTTTTAGATTTTATTTCAACATTTCAATTTCTTGCAAATTTGCCCCACTTGTCCTTAAGGCAAGGTTGTGTGGCTAGGAGCTCTATCTTTCTTTCCAAGTTAAATCATTTATTTTGCTTTTATTTTTCACCCACTTGGGCAAAAAACCGGTAGGCTTTGTCCTCCACCTGGTGCCTTTGTTGAGGTTTTCAAGTAGTTTAGTTTTATTTCAAGTCATTTCATTCTTTTTATTGTTTGCCTACACCCTGCAAAGAGGATTGGCTTTGCCACCCATGCAGTACCGTAAGGCTAGGTAGATGGTTGATGCTTTTTGCTTCTAGTTTCAAGTTTCATGTGATATCTTATGTTTTATAAGCACATCTTTTCATTTGCTTAAGCCCATGGGGGCATAGTTTACTTACTTGTACATTTCCTTCAAGCATTTCTATTTACTTTCTTTCAAGCACTTGCAATTTATTTTATTTCAAGCACTCAACTCAACTAATCTTTAAGTTACTCAATCATTTTATCTTAGACTCATAGGGGATCAATTTATTAGCTTAAT
>SNQJ01S0158031.1:0-22059 GCA_010110895.2 Picea sitchensis
TTGTTACATTTGCTGAAACACAGCTTTGTCACACATGCTGAAACACAGTTTTGTTACTTATGCTGAAACACCGCGATGGGACAGATGCTGAAACACAATGTTGGAAATTATGCTGAAACAACGATGGATCTTATGCTGAAACAATGATGCTTCACAATTTGTAACTGAATTTGTGGCTTTGCCACCCCTCTAATAAAAACTATAACCGTTTTCGTTAAAAAAAAAAATTATTTTCCACCTGTGGCGCATATGTCCATGATGATAGGGCTTTATGTTACATATGGCTTAAGACAATAGGCCTTTTCATTTTGTTGTTAGGTTATATTGGTGGGAATTTTATGTTTTGATGCCACACCTAGTTTTATTTTATGATAATTTAATTCAATGCATATTGTTAATCTTTTCCAGATATTATAAGAAACCTGTTTTTAAGAGTTGGTTACTGAGTTTGCAGCGACATGGCTCATATATTTTCAAAAGTATTTTTCAAATCTAAGAGCATAAAATGGCTAGTTTTAAGAAGAAATTATTTGTAGATGTTGCACATTGCAAATTTTACCAAGGCTAAAACACCTTGTGTCCCTGGGTCCTTCACCGTCAGCTTGTATCTGGCACTTACTATTGCAAGGGGTGTCCCCATATTTGAATTTTCTTTCAGACTCCACCAAAACCTAATCTTTGCTTCTTGATCCTCAAGTTCTTGGTTTTACAACACACTGCAACATGAGCATCACATCATAATTTACAAAAGTACTTCATATCACTATGAAAATTCATCGAGTTTCAAATTTTGAAATTTTGGTCAAATAAATAAATTATCGTAACAACAAGGAAGAAAATTTGAAAGAACAATTCATAGAAGTGGTCGATTCATTTGCAGTCTTTGACCTTGTAAGAGATCCTTTATTGATGCGACCTTTGCTTTCGCTGACTCTCAGTGTCAAATAAAACATGAAAGTGGAAAATATGAGTAAAGATAAAATGATAAAAATGGATGCTTGCATGAATCTTCTGCTTTCTTTCAACAAGTTTGAAATTCATGCCATGTACAGTGATATTCAAGGGTTTGAATAAAATATCTTATTTCACATAGGGTTTGAGAGTCAAACCTCCACAACTTTAAAGGTCTTCAATTATTGAGAAAATATGCAGGCAAATCCCACTGCAACAACGAAAACACTCCACAGTGTCCAAAGGTTGCCACTTTTTTGAGGATTTGTTATAAAAGTCTGTCATTATGAGACAGATCAAGTGGAATGAGAATATATCCTCGGACGTTGTCGGAGGTGGAAACAATGGGAATAAGTAGAGGAGCCTGATTGAGCAAAGGAGCGTTGCAGGTTTGTATTTGTAATTAATGTGTTTGGCCTTTCAGATATAGAGAGAGTAAGGTGAACCTTTTTGTTGGTGTGAGAGAGTGGGAATGCAGAGGATGTGTTCGAGAGTAGAGTTAGACTGGATGGAGACCATGGTATGTCCTTTCATTATATTTTGCTACTAATGTAAAAAAAATTGGTTTGATGAGTAAATCATGGTAGTGATGTTTCTTTGTAGAATATTAAATTCTCTATAGATATGTTTGGTTTTTGTGACCTCTCTCATCTATGTATGTTAGTCTATCTCTAGTTTCTTAGTTTAAGGTTTTTGAATGGAATGTTGTACTTGGATTAAAGGCTAGTTGCATCCCTGCATTATGAGAAGTGGTATTCAAAGATGTATGTAAGCTAGCTTATTTATGGTTTCTTGGTTGAAGTTTTTTTAATGGAATGTTATACTTGGATTAAGGACAAGTTGCTTCGTTGCATTATGAGTAGATACATTGAAAGATCATAATAACAATAATGAATTTTATTATATTAAATGCAAGTTAAAATATCAATTTAAGTGAAACAAATACAAGCTTGGTCGTATGGATCGTATCTTTATGTTTGGTGTGGGATCTACCTTTAGTTTGGGCAGGAGCGCTATAATGCCCATGTGTCTCAAACGGCTCCCCCTACAACATGATGGCACCCCCGACTTCCCCTCTTGCAATGGGATCATTCCCATGAGAGTTTCATGTTCCATGGGCTTGTGAAAGAATTTCACGGAGGGTTTGGAAAATGTTGGTTATGATAAAGCATTGCATTCTCATCTCATGAAATGCTTCACCATTGAGAAGTTTGCTTCAATATCTGTCATTTTCCTTGCTAGGGAGGTTGTGTATTTAGAGGAATTTTAGATGGATTATGGTTTAATATGTTGTTTTAATGGGTTTTTTCATCATCTCCTAATCTCGCATCAATTGGTTTCTTGAGTTTAGAAACCCTTTATTCAAATCTATACCCGTTTGCTCATTAGTTCTTTGTTGTTGAGTTTGTTAAGAATAAGGAGTGCATCCTTTATTGTGGACCCTAGCTTTGGGGATGTGTTGGCTTATGCATAAGATAATTCCCTAGGGAGTTCCACTAATGATCCCTTGAAACTCTTAAAAGACATATCACAACTATGTTAGGTTGTGTTTTGAAGTGGGTTTCGTAAATGGTTTGCTTGAAGAAATATGGATTATGGTGGCTTGTGACATCTAAAAGCAAAATTGAACTACAATCAAGTTATTTTTAGATGTATGTCATATTTTGCTTATGGGCACTTAATGGATTCCTATCCAAAACATTCAATCAAAGCTCTTAAGAATCCCATAAACCTTATAGAGGGAGAGTAAAAAGAAAAAAAATGCATGTCTATTTGATGGCAAGGAGTTGAAAAACGTAACCATTTGGTAGAGGATTTGAACTCCACCGAGGATTTGGAGTCTAAAGGAGAAAAATAAATACCTAGCTCCAATCACTTTGCAAAGAAAAAATCTAATGTTAGCATTACCACGTTTGGTTAAAAAAATGTGATTGATTTTTCCATTTTTCACATTTTTTACCCTATTTTGATTGTGAAAAACGTTTCAAAAGTGTTAAAGATTTTGTGTCAATAATTGGCATTTCATTTGTTCAATATTATCATAAGGATCAAATATGTTCAACAATGACTTGCATAAATCTTTTGTTTAATCCAAAAATCAACACTTTTATATCTAAGGTAAAGTAGTTGTCCAAAGAAAACCCTTCTAAATTTCATTTATTTTGTAAGTGTATCTACATTAAGTCATGACAAATGACATTGCTAATGAGCATGGTGTCCTTTAACGACATTTAACTTTTCAAAAAACTAAAAGTAAATGTAAGCCAACATGTAAAATTCATTATGTCGGGTCACGATCAAATCACCATGTAATAGTCCAAATTGGATCTACATAGTTACTAGATAAATTTATTTGTCTCGAGAATGGGGAACACATAATTTGGGATCTATAATGATTACTTTGGGGTAGAGCCTAAATATTGCACTAGCCATCCCTAGTTAAAAATTCTTTCAGCTCGAGGTAAAAAAAGTGCCATTTTGGAGTCTTTGACCTTGAGGAAGACTTTGCTAGAGGTCCTCACTAAATTATATAGGTCTATAGTTTTCCAATGGTTTTTTGTTTTTGTCAAACAAATTATGTATGAGAAAGTTATGCGATAGGCAAGGTTGTAGTCCAATTGTTCATACATGTCCATGTGCCAACCACATCAACTCACCATGTTTTAACCATGTGAAGTTAACAACATATGGGAATCCACTTTAGACTTTTAAAAGTAGCATGAGAATAAAAACCCTAACCCTAACAACTAAGAAAGGGTGTTAAAATGTTAGGGACCTAACCTCCCTAACCCCTCACGTAGGTAGAATAATATGTTTTTTATGTAACAAAGGTCGACATTTGTAAATAAGGTCTATGTAATAATGTGAACATGTCTAATGTAACATATCAACAAAACGCAAAGACCTATTTCTTAGAGTCACATGTAACATAAATCCATATTATCGTGGCCATATGCACCAGAGTTGGAAAATAATTTTAATTCACAACATATTCTACCAATGGTCAATATAGACCATCCATAATACTTTGTCCCCCAATAGGGCTGCCTTCCAAGATAGTGGGAGTTAAGGTACCAGGTGTATTATGTAGAGCATAAGCATAATTATTACAACGAATACCGACAACAAAAGTGGTTGAACAAAATGTTTGACTATGATTGTGAGATCATTTACAAGAAGGAAGAGAAAATGTGGTTGTTAATTCTCTTTCTAGGAAATATGAAGATGAAGGGTCCCTCTTTTCAATCTTCCTCATTGTAGCTAATTTGTTCAAGGCAGTTCGCTAGGAATGGTTACATTATCCCAAACTTTCTTGTTTGATCAAACAATTGCAACAAGACTCTCACGCATCTCCAAGATATTCTTGGCACAACGAGGAGGGCTTCGCTATAAAGGTCATATGTACTTGAGAAAATAGTTCCACTTTAAATCAATAGGGCATTTTGGCTTTCACAAAACATATGAAGGGATCAAACATTCATTTTTTTTGCGATGGCATGAAGCAGGACATCTGCACTTTTGTGGCCGAATGCGATACTTTCCAATGCAACAAGGGAGAAACAATGAAAAATCTAGGCACACTACAAGCTCTCCCTATTCCACTTGCTATATGGACATATATCTATATGGACTTCAATGTCAGATTTACCCAAATACGAGAATAAATCAATCATCATGGTTGTGGTCGACTGCCTTTCCAAATATGCTCATTTTTGTGCCCTCCAACCACTACAAGGAGAACACCATGTAGTGGAGGGTTTTAGGGAACCTCCTCAAAAAATTTATCTGTTCATAAAGGAGGTTGTTAGTGGAGGCGAGTGGCCAGAGGTTTTTGTGGAGGTTTTTTTTACCGGTGGACCTATAAGGAACATACACCTTGCTGAAAATATAAAAATGATGCCCTAGTGATTAATTGGTTAGAAGCACTGTCATACGTTATAATAAAAAACAAGCACCGAATAAAGCGCCCCGATGTTGTTGAACATTACGACCCAAAGCATATCTCTGTCGTTAGGTGCACCACAGTTAATTTTTTTTTTTACCAAACCTATTTTCATTATTACAATTCACCTTATGCTTCCAAAATCCCAAGAAATCACTGGTGCTCACTCTTCTTCCAAGGAATCCATGTTTACGGTGCTCTACAGTGAGTTCAATAGCTCCACTGGTAGATTCCACACATTTCCAAATTCAGAAACTAGCACGAATTTTCATTTCCTCTCAACGGTGGAACCATGCCTTCTCAGGACATAGGAGTCTAGGTAAGTTATTTATAACCTTCCTATTTTCATTTTCATCTGATTCAAATTTGAAATTGGTTTGAAATTCAACCATTTTTTCAATTTTTTTCCAATTTAGTGCGTTATGCTTGAACACTTTGGTTTGCCCCAAAAAAGTGCATCCTATGCATAAATGCACAGTAACCACTGCCACTAATGCGTAAAATCTAACAATACACACATGTTCCATTCCAATAAAAGCACCATGATTAATTTTAAAAATAAACATAGTGGTGCGTCTTTTGTGACGCGTCGTTACCGAGGTGTTACAAAAGACAATGCGTCGTTAACCAACATGTCAGTGCTCTCAGAACACTAGAGCACCAGTGTGTTCCACTTAACAAAGCACGCAACTAAGATTACATTTCATACAATTTAGTGTAGTGGTGCGTCCAATTTAATAAAGAATCAACAAACCATAACAACAAAGTTGTTAACGAAGTTCAACAAGATTGCCTACGTCTCCAGGCATTTGTCTCAGTGGGTGAGGCTTTCTTATTTCTCTTCAATGCTTCAAAAGTACATTAGAAAAGTGTCAAATGGATTACAAACTGGCTTGGTTGTGTTCTTATCGACTTCAAGAACCTAACACAACTGACGGTACTAAAAACAGTTGAGCTTAGCTTCCATAATTGGCCCACAAAGTTCCCCTCCTCAATGGCTTCCCTGCATAAAAATGGATTTGGCTTCATAATTATACAACATTTCTCATCTTCCGAACCTCTCTAAGCCTTCCAAGAACCCTTGGTTTATATATATTTGAAGTGGGCATCAACTTCCCAACTTTCTCCCAAGATCTAGCCTCAAATCAGGCTCAAGATCTCTCAAAAATGGCCAAAATCCTTTAAAAACAGGCTAATAATCCCCAAAAAATTATATAATATAGTTCAAAAACCCAAATTTGGGCAAATATTGGGCACAACCCCAGATTCTCGAGCTCCTAGTCACATGGAAATGGTCCATGTGGCCATAGGCAGGGGGCGCTCTGGTCTTAGCCCCTGGTCTTGATGCGTTGGTCGTATGGGTATGGCCATGTGGCCAAGTCCTAAGCTTCCATGCGCCTACAACGATTAAGCCCTCGGATGCGTAGCCCCTAGTCGGTCGGGGCTGGCCCCCGCCGACTCGGGCTTACCCCAAACCTCACCACATGTCAACTCAAATAGTAAATCCACCGTAGTACTAACAAGCCACACACATAGACCGGTCGGTCTGTCGGAGGTTGCGAAGACGATGCGCATCCCATGAGGTCAGGGGTTCGAATCCCTGGGAGGTTATAACAAATTTTTTTAGCCGACTTAGGAAAAATCTGGGGTGCCATGTGGCACCCTCTGATTGGGCCAAGTGTCACCCTGTGATTGCTCTGTACCATACAGTCACCAGCACAGTCAATGTACAGTCAGCATGCCACATCATCGTCGTACAACCCAGACAGTTGCCACATCATCTTCTATACAACCCAGTCAGCTATCGTACAACCACGTTTCATGCCACGTCAACATCCATACAACCACGTCAGCATCTGTATAACCTAGCGTTCGTTCGTACTTTCAGATGTCAGCTTGCCATTGGGTCGCATACAGACTGCCACGTGTCATCCGTATAGTGCCACATGTCAAATCCGTACATGTGCCAACTCAGCCCGAAAATGTTGATTTTGAGTGACACGTGTCATCTCCTGGTGATGCCACATCAGCATGATGACGTCACCTTTCATACTGCCGACGTCAACAATACAGCCTGTTGACTTTGACCAATTGACTTTTTTTCTTGTTTGGGAAATCGGTCAAAACACGATAATTGTTGCATACGATGTCCATTTGCGAAAGCAATTATATGGCCAAAATCAATGCGACGAGACAGACACAATGGCTTTGGTTTCGTCCGATTCTGAGAAATTTGATTTTTAGTCCTTCCTGGATCCATTTTGGATCATGCCTCCCCACCAAGACCTTTTGGTCCTCCAAAAGGGTATTAACCAGTCATCAAGTGCGGGATAGGCCACCCCACTTGTTCTTTGTCTTTAAACATTGTCCTGTGCACCTGTCTTATCATAATCAATTGCAAAACAACCATGACAACTGACAACATATTGTTAGCCACTTGTACTCTTTCACATCTTACTAAAGCCACTACCATCCATGTTGAAAACATTATCAATGATAATATCATAAATATGACTGCAAATGAGATAATATGTTTGTAGTACTTGCATGACATTAGCTTATCTTNGTCTTTAAACTCTGTCCCGTGCACCTGTATCATCAAGATCAATTGCAAAAAAACCATGACAACTGACAACATATTGTTAGCCACTTGTACTCTTTCGTATCTTACTGAAGCCACTACCATCCATGTTGAAAACATTAGCAACGATAACATCAGAAATATGACTGCAAATGAGTTAATATGTTTGTAGTACTTGCATGACATTAGGTTATCTTGAAGCAAAGTATGATTGAACTTCCATTCTACCACCATCTCATGTTCATGCTTAAGATCAATTGCTTGATTTGGCACAATTATAGGTGTGTTGCTTGCATAAGCTGCCTTCCTTGATTGTTCCATTGTTTGAAGAGATTTATTTGCTTTTAAGTGATGAGCATGTACAACATAGTCATTGCCTTCTTTAGTTAAGTGATATTGATTATGTTCTCTGTAGAAGATTGCTCTGCGATCATACAAATAAGGATTGCCTAAGACCATTCCACATTCATTGAGTGGCACCACGTCACACGTTACCTCATCTACAAACTTTGATGAAATTGCAAACGTTAAAGTGCATTGCTTTGTTATGTGCAATTTATGATTGTTGCTTATCCATTTGAGTGAGTAAGGTTTATGATGCATCTTAGTGTTTAATTCCAATTGTTTAACCACTTCTTCTGAAATCAAGTTAGATTGAGATCCATTATCTATCAATGTATTGATCTTAGTGTGTCTCATGATCACCCTTATGTGAAACAATTTGCATCTAGAATCATATCCATCACCAATTTTACCTATCAAGCCAACTGTTGTGATATTAGTCTCATCACCTTAATCATATCCCAAGTCTGTTGGTCGTGTTGTTGTTGCAACTATTTGCCTCCCTTTCCTTTCTTTGAACCACTTTGGTCTCTTCTCTGGATGCAATTGTCAGCCATGGTCATCATCATGCCTTTCTTTTTTGCAATGTTTACAAGAGAGTTTCTCTTCCCTTCTTGTTGCTGAATTTTCTTTCTTGCCATTCCCCTTTCTTTTGTCCTCTTTCCTCGAAGATGATTCCCCTGATACACCAACTCATGTTTTCCCTGCTTCAATGTATGTTGCTTGAACATAAACCTCATCAAGATTAGTAGGTCCAAACATAAATACAATGTTACGAATATGTGCAGGTAAACCTCCTACATACTTCATAAGAGTTTCTTAGGTATGTAATGGAATGTTTAACATTAATGCCATGTTATGAAACTCATCCATGTATTCTTGCACTGTTTGTCCCTTTCTTAGTTTAAGACCTTGCCATTCAATTAAAGCCTTTTCTTTATAACCCAAAGAATAAAATTGCTTTCTAAGTGCAAAAACAAAATCTTTCCATGATGGAAATACATTACCCACTTGTTTTGTGCCATTTTTCAACTTGCTTTGCCACCAGATGAGTGTTGTGCCTACAAGACGAAGCGATGCCAACTTGATTTGGGTTGCCTCATCCTTGATTTGTTGCACACTACAATAAAATTCCATCTGTTAGACCCAATTATCAATCCTCTATGCATTAACTTCACCGTCATACATGGGTAATTCAAATTTCACATGAAGCTTAAGTAAAGGCATATCATGTTTATATTTATGGGAATGTTTTTTTGCAGTGGATTTGGAACTTGTACTTGAAGAAGAAGTTGATGGAGAAGAAGGAGGTGAAGGAGGACTTTTAGGAGGATCCTCTCCTTCTTCACTTTTGGTTTTTGAAGATTCACCTAGAATCGGTCTTTTCCGCTCCAAGTAATCATCATATAAATCTTTACCATCTCCGACATGGCGAAGAAAGTCTTTGGAAACGCTATTTCATTATGAGAAAGTCCCTCTTCTGATGCCATCTTCTCACTTTGATAATTCCTCTTTCTCGATCCAATCTCAAGATCGTCTTCGACAAGCTCACCTTCACCAAGACTCAAATTTTCCCTTTTAATCATGCAAACTCAACAACCAACTGTCAACCTGCTTTGATACCACTTGATCTGAAATGATCTTTTAAGACAATGCTTGAGTTTTAAGACATGAGTTCATTAACCAATTAGGAAGTGATGAAAGAAGCATAAATTAATGAGATATCATAGTAGCCATAATAAGAAATGAAGATATGAAATTAAGCACAAAGAATCAACAAAACATGACAGCAAAGTTGTTAACGAAGTTCGACAAGATTGCCTACATCTCCGTGCCTTTGTTTCATTGGGTGAGGCTTTCTTATTTCTCTTCAATGCTTCAAAAGTACATTAGAAAAGTGTTAAATGGACTATAAACTGGTCTGGTTGTGTTCTTCTCGACATCAAGAACCCAACACAACTGACGACATTGAAAATGGTTAAGCGTAGCTCCCAGAATTGGCCTGCAAAGTTCCCCTCCTCAATGGCTTCCTTGCATAAAAATGGCTTTGGCTTCACAATTCTTCAAAATTTCTCTTGTTATGAACCTCTCAAAGGCTGCCAAGAACCCCTGGTTTATATAGATTTGAAGTGGGCATCAACCTCCCAGCTTCCTCCCAAGATTTGGCCTGAAATCGGGCTCTAGATCTCCCAAAAATGGCCAAAACCCATTAAAAACAGGCTAATAATCCAAAAAAAAATCATATAATATAGTTCAAAAACCCAAATTTGGGCAAATATTGGGTGCAACTCCCGATTCTTGGGCTCCTGGTCGCATGGGAATGGTCCATGTGGCCATAGGCCGGGCGCGCCTTGATCTTAGCCCCTAGTCTTGATGTGTTGTTCGTATGGGTATGGCCATGTGGCCAAGTCCTTAGCCTCCACTCGCTTGCAATGGTTAAGCCCCCGGATGTGTAGCCCCTGGTCGGTCAGGGTTTGCCCACGCCGATCGGGGCTTACCCTAAACCTCACCGTATGTCAACTCAAATACTAAATCCATCATATTACTAACAAGCGACACACATACACCGGCTGGTCCGTCGGAGGTTGCGAAGATGATGCTCATCCCGTGAGGTCAGGGGTTCGAATCCCCGAGAGGTTATAACAAAACAATTTAGCCGACATAAGCAAAATTTGGGGTGCCATGTGGTGCCCTTTGATTGGGCCATGTTTCATCCTGTGGTTGGTTCGTACCATATAGTCACCAACACAGTCAGCGTGCCACGTCATCGTCGTACAGCCCAGTCAGCTGCCATGTCAGCTTCCGTAAAGCCCAGTGACCTTCCATGTCACTTGTCGTACAACCACGTCACCTGCCACATCAACATTCGTACATCCTAGCTATTGTCCTTACTACCACGTGTCATCCTGCCATTGGGCCACATCATGTATGGATTGCCACGTGTCAAATCCATACAGGTGCCAACTCAGCCCAAAAAAGTAGATTTTGAGTGACACATGTCACCTCTTGGTGATGCCACATCAGCATGATGTCATGCTGACGTCACATGTCATGCTACTGACATCAGCAGTACGACCCGTTGACTTTGACCAGTTGACTTTTTTGCCTGTTTGGGAAATCGGTCAGAACACGATAACTTTTGCATACGACGTCCATTTGTGAAAAAATTATATGGCCAAAATCAACACGACGAGATGGACACAATGGCGTTGGTTTCATTTGATTATGAGAACTTTTATTTTTAGGCCTTCCTGGATCCATTTTTGATTTGAAACACCACTAAAATACGTGTTAGTCCGATAATATACATGGTCCATTGGTGCGTAAACTCTAACAGTACACATCGGTGCGTAAACTATAAGCGTACGCACTAGTGTTGTTTGAAGAAAATCATTGTGATAAATTAAAAAAAATAAACATAGTGATGCATCTTTTGTGACACCCCGTCACTGGTTCATGATAGAAGACAACACACCACTAAATAACATGCAGATGCTCTAGGAACAATGGTGCACCGGTTGTCTCGATTTTTCAAAGCACACTGCTAAGCTTAGTGCCCATAAAATTTAGCGTCGTGGTGCGTCCATGTTAACAAAAAGCATCGATGTGGTTTAATGAACTACACTGGGAAAATCTTGAACGACTTGGGATACTGGGGCATCTCAATGGACGCATCGTTATCAGTGCTTTATACAACACAACACATCGCTAAACAACATGTTGGTGCTTTGAGAATACGACAACACTAGTGCATTCATCTGAACCAAGCGCATCGTAAAGTTTGCAACACATAAAATTTAGCGTAGCGGTGCATCCATGTTAAGAAAATGCATCGGCATTGTTAAAGCAACCGCACCAGGAAAATATTTAATGACTTGGCATATTGGGGCATCCATTTGGACGCCCCATTGTTGATGCTCTATACAATACAACACACTGCTAAACAAATTGGTGGTTCTCCAATAACAGGGTAGTCCCGATGCGTTAGTATTAACACAACACACCAATTAATTTACAAAAAAACAATTTAACATCTAACAGTGCCATTATGTCCAAAAAACACATCGGTGCTATAAAGAGCACAACACTGGGCCGAATGTTTCACGATTTATCAGCGCGATGAGTCTTATGGGATGCATCACTAAAATATTGTCGGTGCGACAATAAACGTGGAGCACCGGTGCATGATAGTACTAGCACTATTTCGCAATGTTGGTTGTTTGATATAGAGCATCGGTAGCAGTGCATAGTGACTATTAGGTGCACCATTTGCTTTTCTACATTGTTTTGCAAACATTAATTAATTTTACTTTTTGTTAAATACAAGTTATTTATATATGTATATGTTTTATAATTTCAATTCATTTTATCTATACATATATGCCTAAAAATATTTGTCTGTGAATCAAAGATGATGGCGATGAGAGGAGAAACAACAATGGGTTGAAACGGACAACTTTGTACGTGAGTGGGAGGCCAGGGAGAGGGAGAGGGAGCTATTCATTTTCCCTATTACAGCATAGACACATCCCCTTTTGATGGATGTTGGCCTCCTTAAGTTTTATGAGGAGTGTACATCCCTCAAGGGAACTCTCCGTTATTACAATAGTTGATCCATTGTTGGGATCATGATCAACATTCATTCAAAGTCGGTCCCAATCAATGGTATCAGGCGATGAAGGAGGATGTTTATTTCATCTCTAGCAAACAAATTTTTGAGTGGCACTTGGGAAAATCCACCTATGAAAAGGAAATGTTGACCATTTTTCATGTGGTGCATCTTTGGCATCCTTACTTGTAGGAGCAACGATTCTAGATTAAAACCGATCATTGTAGCCTCAAATATTTTTTGGAACAAAGAATTTAATCCCCTAAGCAACAAAAGTGGTTGACCAAAATGTTCGGCTATGATTATGAGATCATTTACAAGAAGGAAAATAAAATGTGGTTGTTAATGTTATTTCTGGGAAATATGAAGATGAAGGGTCCCTCTTCTCAATCTCCTTCATTGTAGCAAATTTGTTCAAGGCAATTCACTAAGAATGGTTACATGATCCCAAACTTTCCAGTTTGATCCAACAATTGCAACAAGACTCTCATGCATCTCCAATATATTCTTGGCACAATGAGGAGCTTTGCTATAAAGGTCGCATGTACTTGAGAAAATAGTCCCACTTTAAATCGATAGGGTATTTTGGCTTTCACAAATCATATGAAAGGATCAAACGTTCATTTTTTTGGGACGGGTTGAAGCAGGACATCTGCACTTTTGTGGCCGAATGTGATACTTTCCAATGCAACAAGGGAGAAACAATAAAAAATTCAAGCGCATTACAACCTCTCCCTATTCCACCTGCTATATGGAAATATATCTATATGGACTTCAATGTCGGATTTACCCAAATTTGGAAATAAATCAGTCATCATGGTTGTGGTCAACTGGCTTTCCAAACATGCTCATTTTTGTGCCCTTCAACCACTACAAGGAGAACACCTTGTAGTGGAGGGTTTTACTTAACCTCCCTGAAAAATTTATCCTTTCTCTGTTTATAGAGGAGGTTTTCAACAGATGCGAGTGGCCAAAGGTTTTTGTGGAGGTTTCTTTTACTGGTGCACCTATAAGGAACATATGCCCTGGTGCACATATAAAAATGATGCCCTAGTGCTTAATTTGTTAGAAGCATTGTCATACGTTATAATAAAAAACAAGCATCGAATAAAGCGCCCTAGTGTCGTTGAACATTACGATCCGATGCATATCTCTATCGTTAGGCGCACCCCAATTTTTATTTTTTTTACCAAACTGATTTTCATTATTACAATTCATCCTATGCTTCCAAACTCTCAAGCAATCACCGATGCTCAGTCTTCTTCCAAGGAAGCCCTGTTTGCGGTTCTCTACAGTTTGTTCAATAGCTCCACTGGTAGATTCCACACATTTCCAAATTTGGAAATTACCATGAATTTTCATTTCCTCTCAATAGTGGAACCATACCTCCTCGAGACATAGGAGTCTAGGTAAATTATTTATGACCTTCCTATTTTCATTTTCATCTGATTCAAATTTGAAATTGGCTTGAAATTCGACCGTTTTTTCAATTTTTTTTTCCAATTTCATGTAGTGTGCCTGAACACTTCGACTTGCCCCGAAGCATTGCATCCTGTGTGTAGATGCACAATAAGAACTACCACCGATGCGTAAACTCTAACAATATGCATAGGTTTCATTCAAATAAAAACACCACAATTAATTTTAAAAATAAACATAGCAGTGTATCTTTTGTGACGCCTGGTTACAGGAGTGTTACAAAATACAATGCATCGCTAACCAACATGTCGATGCTCTAGGAACACCAGAGCACCGATGCGTTCCACTTAACATAGCACACAACTAACCTTACATTTCATAAAATTTAGTGTAGTGGTGCGTCCATTTTAACCAAATGCATCGATGATGTTAAAAGAACCACACCGGGAAAAATAATGAACCCCTTTGCATAGCAGTCCATCTCGCTAGACACCCCATTTTTGGTGCTCTATACAGAACAATGTATCTCTAAACAAAATCCCAATGCTCCAATAACACGGTAGCACTGGTGCATTCATATTAACACATCGCACTGCTTAATATGCATCAAAACAATTTAATGTGGAAGTGCCCCTAGGTCCAACACACACACCGGTCTTGTAAAGAGAATGACACTGTGTCGAATATTTCATAAACTAAAAGTGTTGTGCGTTTTATGGGACACACCGCTAAAATACTTGTCGTTCCAACAATATACTTGGTCCATCAGTGTGTAAACTCTAACGGTACACATATGTGAGTTAACTCTAAGAGTGTGCACTAGTGATGTTTGAAGAAAAACATTGTGATAAATTTAAAAAAACAAACATAGTGGTGCGTCTTTTGTGACACTTCGTCATCGATGCATGATAGAAGACAACACACAACTAAATAACATGCGGGTGCTCTAGGAACAATGGTGCACTGGTTCTCTTGATTTTACAAACTGCACCGCTGACCTTAGCACCCATAAAAGTTAGCGTTGCGGTGTGTCCATGTTAACAAAATCCATCGGTTTGGTTTAATGAACTGCACCTGGAAAATATTGAACGACTTGACATACTAGGGCGTCTTATTGGACACCACATTATCGATGCTTTATACAACACGACACATCGCTAAACAACATGTTGGTGCTTTGCAAATACAAGAGCACCAATGCATTCATCTGAACCAAGCGCATCACAAAGTTTGCAACACATAAAATTTAGGGTAGCAGTGTTTCCGTGTTAAGAAAATGCACCAGTGCTATTAAAGCAACTGCACTGGGGAAATATTTAATGCCTTGGCATATTGGGGCATCGGTTTGGATGCCGCGTTGATGATTCTTTATACAAAACAACACACCGCTAAACAAATTGGTGGTTCTCCAATAACAGGGTAGCCCTGGTGCGTTAGTATTAACACATCGCACCAATTAATTTGCAATAAAACAATTTAACATAGCGGTGCCCCTACGTCCAAAAAACACATCGGTGTTGTAAATATCACAACACTCGACTGAATGTTTCACAATTTAGCAGCGCGATGCGTCTTTTGGGATGAATCACTAAAATACATTTCGGTGCGACAATAAATGTGGAGCACCGATGCGTGATAGTAGCAGCACCGCTTGGTAGTGCTGGTTGTTTGATATAGAGCATCGATAGCAGTGCGTAGTGATTGTTTTAGGTGCACCATTTGTTGGCATGATTTACAGGAAAGCGCGTACTTGTCATTGATGGCAAGAACAACAACGATGATGGCATGACTACAGACAGAGTGTGCAGAAGGAATCAAAGCTCAGAAGAGATGGTGAGATAAAACTCAAATCAAATCAAGACCGTCATATCTGCAAGTCTGATCTATGGAAGGGATGAATTCCAGGGAGTGAAAGCTAATTTAAACTACTCACCAGTTACAATCCCGCAATCTGTCTAGATCGTCGGATCTCATAGTTGCAAAGATCTACGACTGCGGTTGATCCAACAAACAATGAGTTTAAGTCAGACTAAATCATGACCGTCGGATGCACAATCACCAAATCTATAGCAGGGATGAATTGCAGAGATTGAAAGGAGAATTAAACATCACGCTTGTTCCAATCCCGCAATTAGTCAGGACCGTCTGATCTTATAGCTTCGAAGATCGACGATTGTGGTTGACTCACCAACAATGCACAACTTCAAATTGCGGATTTTGGGTGTTGAGTTAAATCAATCGCAAGTTGTGGTTCCACAATCATTGTCGACCGTTGATTTGCTTCGAGTGTCCTCACGACTGTTGGATCATTTTTTAGTGGAAGGACAGGATAAGCGGGGCAAAATGATTGAGAATTCGATTATGCAAATTACCGTTAGCCGTCGGATCACTTTCGAATGGAAGAACAGGATAAGCCAAAAAAGCCGCAACACAGAAAGATCGAGTCGTCGATCTAAGTACATGATCGACGAACATGATTCACTTCAGATCTAAAGACGCGAGGAGGTTACACTCTGGAGAGCTTGAGATTTGAAATTCCCAAAATGCGAATTTCCGTTAGCTGTTGGATCATTCCAAGTGGAAGGACAGGATACACCAGAAGAGCTACATCGCAGAAAGATAGAGTCGTCGATCAAAGATTATGATCAATGAACAAGATTCACTTCGGATATAAATATATGAGGAGGTTACGCTCTGGAAAGTTTGAGATTGGAAAAACCCGAAGCTCGAAAATCCGAAATGAATAAGGACCATCGAATTTGGAGGACATACGAGGACCGTTGGATTACTGTTGTTGGTCAGCAGACCACGTCAACGAATACACATGGCATAATCAGATGATGACAAGTGTCAAGAAGAAATTGGTTCGTGCCACGTCAACAAGTGGTGTAAGCAAGTTGCATCACTCCAGGAGAATTGCTTCGAGAGTTTCACCACCAAGAAATGTCAAAAGTCCTGAAGTCCCGAAGGACGGAGGTTCGAAGTCACTCTCAGTCGTCGATGTAAGATACACTGGGATTTAGGACGACCATTAGATCCAGGAGAAGAACATGTGCCACATGAGGATCCACGTTAGCAAGACTACGTGAGCTAGGACACATGGCGCATTTAGACAATGACAAGTGTCAAGTTGATTCGGCATTTCAGGGATGTGGAAATCACAAATCCGAGTGATATGTGGCAGCTGCTAGGCTCATGGCACGTCATCAAGTGACGTAAGTAAGTGACATCACTCCAGAGGAAAGAAGGGGTTTGAGATTTGAAATTTTCGAAGTTCGGAGACCCGAAGGAGATCTCGACCGTTGATTCGAAAGGGACACGCGTCAGTGGATTGACAACTTCGAAAGATTGACGTATGGAGAAAAGAACGGGTTGAGATTTGAAATCTTCGAAGTCTGGAGACCCGTAGGAGATATCGACCGTCGATCTGATGTCGGGTGCACTCTCAACTATTGATCAAGATACGGTGGAAGGATAGTGTAAGTGTAATAGCCAAAGACCCGTAGTAAAAGGTGGCCATCCATCTACACGGTTGATTAAATCATGGCCACCAGATTAAGCCTTGTAAGAATAAAATCTGATGATTGATCTGTTTCCACGAAATGAATGTAAACCATCCGATCTGTTCAGGAATTCTGATTCGGAAGTTTCGAAAGGTTTGAAGCCCAAAAATTTTGAAGGGCAAAGTGTCGAAGTTACAACAATCGTCCATTTCAAGAGAATGAATCGTGGCCTTTGAATTGATAAGCGCTCAAGCGCTTGTTAAGCCTAGGCGTATGGTCACCGCCAATGATCACGTGAAGGAAGGGGCTTAGAAGCCAAAGAAGCCATAATTGACTGGTTGTAACTGACAGAGTAGACGAAGAGTTTTGACTGCTAAAGAAGCTAAGGAATCTCAGCATAACGCCCACTGATGATGAACACATTGAGCTAATCGCCAGGGACGACGAAGAGTTGCCATGATGATCAGGTAGAGGATGCGACGTGAGAAAAAGACGTAGAACAAAGAAGTGAGGTGATTCTACTGGTTAGCTATGCAATTGTGAGGAAGAGATGCAGTGAACAACCTGTAGGGCAGAACAATGACGCAATGAAGAACATGCAGAGGTATAGCGCATAGAATGCAGATGGCACACAGAGTATAAAACACCGAAGACCAGAAAGAGCAGGGGATGCGAGCATAAAGATAGTGATGCAGGCAGAACAGATCAGTGTAGCAGAACAATGATGAGACTGGTAAGCCATTGATAAATGTTGTATCACTGTGATAAATTTAAGAAAGCAAATATTTATATTTCAGGGTGGTAGGGAGGTGGTAGGGAGGACTGGTGTCCTTAAAGTTTCAAGTGGGTGCTTGAACACAGGGAGTTGTAGCTTCCATCTGGTTTTAGCCAGAAAAACCAGGGTGACAGGGTGGTGCAAGGGAGAACTATTGTTCTCTATTATACAAGTTGGTGCTTGTGTGACTGGAAGTTGGTGCTGGAACACTCAGTGACTTGGTTCTTCCTTCTAGTGGGTGCTAGAGAAACTAGAGAGTTGGTGCTCTCAACAACTTGCTGCTTGTAAAACAAAGGTTGTAGCCTCAAGAGGAGTTGGAGCTCATAAGAATGATAATGTACAGAAAATGAAGATTACTTATCATATCAAGAAGAAGAATTTTTTGCCTTTATGGGTTTCCTTAGGAAATATCTGTCTCTGTGTAATTCATGTGTGTGATGGATGTTGAATATTCTATTGCTTGCTTCCTTGATTTATTGTGATCATCATTGAGTGTTCTCTGAAGAGTTCAAAATGGGCATAATTGTTTAAGCACAATAACAACTGATTCACCCCCCCCCCCCTAGTTGTCCAACAATTGGTATCAGAGTCAGTTCCTTTTATCTAAGGGTAGATCCTAGAGCTTAAACATGACTATCCACGAAGGAACTTCAATCAATAAGGCCCCCCTGTTCAATGGAACAAACTTCGCCTTCTGGAAAGTTAGGATGAGAACCTACACAATGGCCCTAGGTGCAGATGTATGGGATGTGGTAGAGACTGGTTATGTAAAGCCAGTTGTACTAGCTTCTAAGGATGACAAGCTAGAATTCAGCTTCAATTCTAAGGCCATGAATGCTATTATGAGTGGGCTTGCAGAAACAAAATTTGTAAAAGTTATGCACTTAGACTCTGCCAAAGAAATGTGGGACAAACTCATCAATAGTTATGAAGGTAATGAGAAGGTAAAGGATGCCAAGCCTCAGACCTATAGATTATAGTTTGAATAGCTAAAGATGAAAGAGGATGAAACGGTTGGGAAGTACCTTCGGAGAGTTGAAGAACAAGTAAATGCAATGACAGGACTTGGTGAAAAAATTGAGGATGTCTCTTTAGTTCAGAAAATTTTGAGATCTCTGCCAGATAGGTTCAACCCAAAGGTCTCTGTTATAGAAGAACTTAATGATTTAAAAGCTCTGTCTATTGACCAACTCCTAGGAACTCTGACTGCCTATGAAATGAGGATAGGTAAAGATAAACCCACCTCTAGAGAAGCATCATTTATAACAGATAAGAATGAGGATCCTGAGACTGATGAAATTGAAGCAAAATTTGTGAGAAGACTAAAGAAAGGATCGGGCAAGTACCGAGGCAAATTTCCATTCAAATGTTTTAACTGTGGAAAGATAGGTCACTTTGCATCTAAGTGTCCACACAAGAAACATGATCATAATTCTAAAGGTGAAAAGAAGTACAAACCCAAGAAATTTGGTAAAAAGAAAAGTCTATGTGTAAAAAATGATGACTCTTCAGAAGACATAGATAGTGACTCTTCCTATGAAGATAAGATTAATGAATTTATGCTTATGGCCAAAGAGGATTATGATAATAAAAGCACAGGAATTGATGTTGACGATGAAGAAGTTGTGGTTGACTTGGAAGGAGAACTGATCAATGCTCTAGAAGAAATTGCTAGACTCAGATCTAAGAAGAAAAAACAAAAACAATTGTTGATACAGTTCGAGAAAGACAATAAAGGACTTGATGAAGACTTTTCCCTACTAAAAGTGGAATTAGAAGAGGCAAAGAAAATAGAGGACATTCTGAAACAATAGTTATCAGAAAAGAAGGCAAGATGTGAAGCGTTGGAAGAAGAGGTAGTAAAAACCAGAAAATAGATGGAGAAGTTTAAAACATTGTATCTCCAAAATATTCCGAGCATTAAAGCCACAATAGAACTTAACGACATTCTGAGCAAACACAGATCTCCTTTGTTGAAGACTGTTTTAGGTTATGTAAATGGTTCAAGCAGCAATCAACCAGAAAGCAAAGAGCTAGTAAAGATTATCAAGTTCCAAGTAAGCATAGAATTAGACCATGAGAGCACTCTGTCACCAAAAACTAATAAAGACAAGATGATCCCCGATAAAAAATAAGAGATTAGAAGATGGAACAACAAATGCCAAGAAGAAGGCCATCCTTCATGTATCAAAATTTCTTCCATGGCTACTATTTTTACTGTTCTAATTTTAGTCATAAGATTGTAAATTGTCAAATTAAGTTTAGAGACATGCCACTGAGGAGGTCAAGAAATAAACAATCTTTACAACATAAAACTAAGCAGCCAATGAATAGACAATGTAGCACCAATCACTTTGACCTACCGAACGATGAGCTAAAATGTTATAACTGTCATAACTTCGGCCATAAAGCTGCAAACTGCCATCTGAAGAAGTACAAGGCAGATCCAAGGATAAATCCTTTAGCTAGAAATGCTAGCACATGGAAAAAGAAAGATAGTGAAAAATGTGGTCTAGTACTTTCAGCTCAAAAACAAAAAGACCCCTGGTATATAGAGAATGGATGTTCTAAGCACATGGCTGGAGACAAGGATAAGTTTATGTCTATAACTAAAAGCAAAACAGGAAATGTAACCTTTGGAAATGATGAACCAGGTAAAATCAAGGGTAAAGGGATGGTGAGTTTAAGTAATGGGAAAGGAAAAGCCCGGGATGTTCTTCTTGTACATGGGCTGAAACATGATTTTCTCAGTGTAATTCAAATGTGTGACAGAGGATGTGAAGTGGTGTTCACTTCCAAGGATTGTAAGATAAAGTTTGTAAACTCAGGACAAGTGGTGGCTAAAGGCATAAGGACAAAAAATAATGTATATGTGCTGAAAGAAGATAAATAAGAGTGTCATCTAAGCAAACATGATGAACGATGGTTATGGCATAGGAGACTTGGACATCTACAATTTGACCACTTAATTCAGCTCAAAAAACTTGAGGCAGTAAAAGATCTTCCAAGAATATCAAAGCCACAAGACTCTGTGTGTAAACCCTGCCAAGTAGGAAAGCTAACCAAGACACAGTTTAAATCCAAGAGCTCTACTTCAACAAAGAAACCACTCCAATTAGTTCACATGGATTTATGTGGACCATCAAGATAGGAAGGCACAGGGAAGGAAAACTACTTTATGTTGATCATTGATGATTACTCCATAATTACCTGGGTTTCTTTTCTCAAAGAAAAAGTTAAAGCATTTGAGCAATTTAAAATATTTGAGGCTTTAACTGAGAATCAAACAGGAAAGAGGTTAAAGGCAGTAAGATCAGACAGAGGAGGAGAATTTATGTCAAGTGATTTCAAGGAATTCTGTGATAAACATGGGATCAAGAGAGAATACACAATCTGGGGAACTCCACAACAAAATGGAGTAGTTCAGAGTCAAAACAGAATAGTTCAGCAAATGGCCAAGTCAATGATGAATGAGAAGAACATTGGTCAAACTTACTAGGTAGAAGCAATACACACAACAATCCATATTCTTAACAAAGCCCACGTCAGACCACATAGTGACAAGACACCTTATGAACTGTGGTATGGAAGACCTGCTTCAATCAAACACTTCAAAGTCTTTGGGAGTAAGTGCTACATAAAGAATAATAATGAAAACCTTGGCAAGTATGATGACAGGGCTGATGAAGGCATCTTCTTAGGATATGCTACTAATAGTAAAGGATATGGATGCTTTAATAAAAGATTGCAAAAATTAGTTGATTGCGTTGATTTAAAGGTTGATGAAGGAGTCCTAGTAAGAGAGGTGAGCAATATTGAGTCTACTACAGAGGACACAGTTGAAACTGAAGATGAATAGGTCCAAGAATCAGATGGAGAAGAGACACCCAGACAAGAAGAGTCAAGACAATGATCAACATCAAATTCCTCCTCCAG
>SNQJ01S0158031.1:22069-39331 GCA_010110895.2 Picea sitchensis
ATGGAAGACCTGCTTCAATCAAACACTTCAAAGTCTTTGGGAGTAAGTGCTACATAAAGAATAATAATGAAAACCTTGGCAAGTATGATGACAGGGCTGATGAAGGCATCTTCTTAGGATATGCTACTAATAGTAAAGGATATGGATGCTTTAATAAAAGATTGCAAAAATTAGTTGATTGCGTTGATTTAAAGGTTGATGAAGGAGTCCTAGTAAGAGAGGTGAGCAATATTGAGTCTACTACAGAGGACACAGTTGAAACTGAAGATGAATAGGTCCAAGAATCAGATGGAGAAGAGACACCCAGACAAGAAGAGTCAAGACAATGATCAACATCAAATTCCTCCTCCAGAATTACTTAAAAGAATCATCCTGGAAGTCAGATAATTGGTGAGAAAGACAAAGGTGTACAAACCAGGAGAAGGATAATCAAAGACACCGAGCAATCACATATGGCCTTCATATCCATGGTGGAACCCAAGAACTTCAATGAAGCCAGTGAATATGTAAATTGGTTAAAATCAATGAACGAGGAAATGGATCAGATTGAGAAGAACAATACATGGGAGATTGTTCCTAGACCGGTAGATAAGAATGTAATTGGTTCCAAATGGGTGTTTAAAAATAAAATGAATGAACAAGGACAAATTGTCAGGAATAAAGGCAGATTGGTCTGTAAAGGGTATGCTCAGATAGAAGGACTGGATTTTGATGAAACATTTGTGCCCGTAGCAATATTAGAAGCTATTAAAATGTTTCTTGCCTATGCTTGTCATTAGAAGTTTAAAGTCTATCAAATGGATGCCAAGTCAGCTTTTCTAAATGGAGATCTAAAAGAATAAGTCTATATGGAACAACCAGAAGGTTTCCAATTGTCAGATAACTCTGACCTTGTCTGCAAGCTAAAGAAAGTCTTATATGGGTTGAAACAAGCTCCTCGTGCTTGGTATCATAGACTGGATACATATCTACAAGACAAAGGGTTCAAGAGAGGAACATTTGACAACAATCTATATACCAAAACAGAGGGTAATGATCTGCTCATTGTGTTGGTCTATGTAGATGACATCATCTTCGATAGTAATAATGCTTCATTGGTACAATGGTTTTCTTCCGCCATGCAATCTGAATTTGAAATGTCTATGATAGGGGAATTGTCATTTTTTCTTGGCCTACAAATTACTAAGAGGTCTGAAGGAATATTTCTTTCTCAAGAAAAATATCTAAGAGAAATGTTGAAAAGGTTTCAAATGGAATATCCTAAACCTATGAGTACACCTATGGTCACTAGATGTAAGTTAAGCAAGGATGATGATTCACCTGATGTTGATCAGAGTTCATATAGGTCTATGATAGGCATCCTATTGTATATCACAGCATGTCATCCAGACATAATGCATGTTGTTGGAATGGTAGGAAGGTATCAGGCTGCACCTAAACAGAGTCATTTGTTAGCTGTCAAAAGAATATTCAAATACTTTCAAGGAACAATGAACTATGGCCTATGGTATCCTAGGAATCATAATTTTCAANACCAGGCTGCAACTAAACAGAGTCATTTGTTAGCTATCAAAAGAATATTCAGATACTTGAAAGGAACAATGGACTACAACCTATGGTATCCTAGGAATCATAATTTTCAACTATCAGTCTATTCAGATGTTGATTGGGCTAACTGCGCGGATGAAAGGAAAAGCACGATTGGAGGTGCATTCTTCTTAGGAGATTCCCTTGTATCATGGTTGAGCAAGAAGCAAGGTTCCATTTCCTTATCGACTACATAAACTAAGTACATTGCAGCTGCCACTTGTTGTACCCAAGTATTATGGATGATTCAGACACTTGTAGACTTGGAGGTAAAATATACTGCATCGATCCCAATTCATTGTGATAATACTAGTGCAATCAGTGTGTCAAAGAATCCTGTATTTCACTCCAAGACCAAGAATATACCCATCAAGTATCACTTCTTGAGGGAATAGGTGACCAACACTATTTTTTATTTGCATTATATTCCATCCAAAGATCAGATTGTTGATATCTTCACTAAACCGCTTGCAAAAGCTCAGTTTGAGTATCTACGCCAGAAGTTGGGCGTGAACCCATTATCAACCTAAGAGAGTCCATCCTGTCGGGTGGAGTATGTATTGGTTGAATATCTAATACCTCTGAAACATATTGCAACAACTCAGGGGGAGCATGTTCTATTTGACATTGATGTCAAAGGGGAAAAAAAGGAGTGGTCTGGATGTTATAGTTGGAGGTCCAAGCATAATAATGCAGCCTTTTAGGGTTGCCATCAATGCCAAAGGGGGAGATTGTTGGCATGATTTACAGGAAAGAACGTGCTTGTCATTGATGGCAAGAACAACATCGATGATGGCATGATTACATGTAGAGTGTGCAGAAGGAATCAAAGCTCAAAAGAGATGGCGCGATAAAACTCAGATCAAATCAAGACTGTCAGATCTGCAAGCCAGATCTACGACAGGGACGAATTGCGGGGAGCGAAAGATGAATTAAACTACTCGCCAGTTACAATCTTGCAATTTGTCTAGATCGTCAGATCTCATAGCTTCAAATATCTACGACTGCGATTGATCCAACAAACAATGAGTTTAAGTCAGATTAAATCATGACCGTCGGATGTGCAATCGCCAAATCTACGGCATGGATGAATTGCAGAGATTGAAAGGAGAAGTAAACATCGCGCTTGTTCCAATCCCACAATTAGTCAGGACCGTCCGATCTTATAGCTTCGAAGATCGACGATTGTGGTTGACTCACCAACAACGCACATATTCAAATTGCAGAGTTTGGGTGTCGAGTTAAATCACTCACAAGTTGTGGTTCCACAATCATCGTCGACCGTTGATCTGCTTCGAGTGTCCTCACGAACGTTGGATCATTTTTGAGTGGAAGGACAGGATAAGCGGGGCAAAACGATTGAGAATTCGATTATGCGAATTCCTGTTAGCCGTTAGATCACTTTCGAGTGGAAGAACAAGATAAGCCAGCAAAGTCACATCGCAGAAAGATCGAGCCGTCGATCTAAGTTCATGATCGACGAACAACATTCACTTCGGATCTAAAGACATGAGGAGGTTCCACTCTAGAGAGATTGAGATTTGAAATTCCTAAAATGCAAATTTTCGTCAGTCGTTGGATCATTCCAAGTGGAAGGACAAGATACGCCAGAAGAGCTACATCGTAGAAAGACCGAGTCGTCGATCTAAGATTCTGATCAACGAACCGGATTCACTTCGGATATAAGGATATGTGGAGGTTATGCTCCAGAATGTTTGAGATTGGAAAAATCTGAAGCCCGTCAATCTGAAATGAATAAGGACCATAAGATTTGGAGGACATACAAGGACTGTTGGATCAATGTTGTTGGTCAACAAACCACGTCAGAAGACCACATCAGCATATCACGTCAACATACCACGTTAGCAAGGATATGTGGCAGACCATGTCAGTGAATACACATGGCATAATCACATGATGACAAGTGTCAAGAAGAAATTGTCTCATGCCATGTCAACAAGTGACGTAAGCAAGTTGTGTCACGCTGGGAGAGTTGCTTTGAGATTTTCACCACCAAGAAATGTCAAAAGTCTCGAAGTCCTGAAGGACGGAGGTCCGAAGTCACTCTCAGTCGTCAATCTAAGATACACCGGGAGTTAGGACAACCATTAGATCCAGGAGAAGAACATGTGCCACATGAGGATCCATGTGAGCAAGACTACGTCAACTAGGACACATGGCACAATCAAACAATGACAAGTGTCAAGTTGATTCGACATTTCAGGTACATGGAAATCACAAATCTGAGTGACATGTGGCAGCTACTAGGCTCATGACACATCATCAAGTGACGTAAGTAAGTGACATCACTCCGGAGGAAAGAAGGGGTTTGAGATTTGAAATCTCCACAGTCTAGAGACCCAAAGGAGATCTCGACCCTTGACCCGAAAGGGACACACATCAGTGGATTGAAAACTTCATAAGATTGACGTATGGAGAAAAAAACGGGTTGAGATTTGAAATCTCCGAAGTCCGGAGACCCGTAGGAGATATCGACCATCGATCTGATGTAGGGTGCACTCTCAACCATTGATCAAGATAGAGTGGAAGGATAGCATAAGTGTAATAGCCAAATACCCAGAGTAAAAGGTGGCCATCCACCTCAACGGTTGATTAAGTACTGGACGTCAGATTAAGCCTTGTAAGAATCAAATCTGACGATTGATTTGTTTCCGCAAAATGAATGTGAACCATCCGATCTGTTCGGGAATTTCGAAAGGTTTGAAGCCCAAAAGTTCTGAAGGGTAAATTGTCGAAGTTACGACATTCGTCTATTTCAGGAGAATGAATTGTGGCCTTTGAATTGTTAAGCGCTCAAGCGCTCGTTAAGCCCATGCGTATGGTCACCACCAGTTATCACGTGAAGGAAGGGGCTTAGAAGCCAAAGAAGCCATAATTGACTGACTGTAACTGACAGAGTAGACGAAGAGTTTTGACTACTAGAGAAGCTAAGGAATATCAGCATAACGCCCACTGATGATGAACACATTGAGCTAACGCCAGGGATGACGAAGAGTTGCCATGATGGTCAGGGAGAGGACTCAACGTGAGAAAAAGACGTAGAACAAAGAAGTGAGGTGATTCTATTGGTTAGCTATGCAACTGTGAGGAAGAGACACACTGAACAACCTGTAGGGCAGAACAATGACGCAGTGAAGAGCATGCAGAGGCATAGCGCATAGAATACAGATGGCACACAGAGTATAAAACACAGAAGAACATAAAGCATAGGGGATGCGAGCATAAAGACATTGATGTAGGCAGAACAAAGCAGTGTAGCAGAACAATGATGAGACTGGTAAGCCATTGATAAATGTTGTATCACTGTGATAAATTTAACAAAGAAAATATTTATATTTCAGGGTTGTAGGGAGGTGCTAGGGAGGACTGGTGTCCTCAAAGTTTCAAGTGGGTGCTTGAACACAGGGAGTTGTATCTTCCATCTGGTTGCATCCAGAAAAACCAGGGTGGCAGGGTGGTGCAAGGGAGAACTATTGTTCTCTGTTATACAGGTTGGTGCCTGTGTGACTGGAAGTTGGTGCTTCCATCCAGTTGGTGTTGGAACACTCAGGGAGTTGGTGCTTCCTTCTAGTGGGTGATAGAGAAACCAGAGAGTTGGTGCTCTTAGCAAGTTGTTGCTTGTAAAATAGAGGTTGTAGCCTCAAGAGAAGTTGGAGCTCATAAGAATGATAATGTAGAAAAAATAAAGATTACTTATCATATCAAGAAGAAGAGTTTTTTTCCCTTTATGGGTTTCCTCAGGAAATATCTGTCTTTGTATAATTCATGTGTTTGATTGATGTTGAATATTTATTGCTTACTTCCCTGCTTTATTGTGATCATCATTGAGTGTTCTGTAAAGAGTTCAAAATGGGCATAATTGTTTAAGCACGGTAACAACTGATTCACCCCCCCCTCTCAGTTGTCCAACACCATTTACTTTTCTACACTGTTTTTTTTTTGTTATATACAAGTTATTTATATGTATATATTTTATAATTTCAATTCATTTTATCTATATATATATGTGCCTAAAAATATTTGTATGTGAATCAAAGACGATGACGACGAGAGGAGCAACAACAACAAGTCGAAACATACAACTTTTTATGTGAGTGGGAGGCCATGGAGAGTGATTTGTTCATTTTCCTTATTACACCACAAACACATCCCCTTTTGATGGATGTTGGCCTCTTTAAGTTTTATGAGGAGGGTACATCCCTCAGGAGAACTCTTCGTTGTTACAGTAATTGATCCATTATTGGGATTATGATCGATATGCATTCAAAGTTGGTCCTGATCAATGGTATCAACACACAGAGCATGATGTTTATTTCATCAGTGGGTTTTCTAGGAGGGGGGAGGTTTGGCCTCAATTTCTTGATCTACTGCCCAGTGTTGTAGGAGAGACGCAACTAGCATATGTGGAGATATATATCAGTCCAAACATTCTTTCTTCTTTGAGATTCCAGGTTTTTGGTGGTCAGAAGTGGATGAGTTAATTTCATAGAAAGGAGGTTCAGTGCCTATGTTTTATTATCATGACATTGTGACACTTTACCTTTGACGGTAAATGCACTAGTTTTCCTTTTATTTATTATGTAGATAGTTTAGTGCAGAGGCCTCGATTGATTAGATGGACAGATATTTTTTTGAGACACTTTTGTTATGCGTTGGATCGATGTCATGTTGTTTTGTTTGGGAGGATATTCTTCCCATTCACATAAGAGTTGTTTACAATATTTTTCGAGAGGGTTCATGCCACTCGAATAAGAGTACCTTGCTTACCTCTTAGGACTATGTTTGATGTGTGTATTCGCATGTGGGGGTAGTTGTTTCCCAAGAGGTTCCCATCGGACTGGCCGTGTACTCCAGTCGGTAGGGAGGTATGTGAGTTTTTGCTAGAGAAGAAAATCCATCCTTGATGTTGTACAATACCTATATGCAGGGATGGATTGAAGAGGATGTCCAAACATCCTATTTACAACAGTCGAGCCACCCGATGAAAGATGTAATATTATCGTTATGTTTTGATAAATCTAGTTGCATATTTTTAGGTCTTGTTTAATGCACATATAATTTATTGTAACATTTTGTTTCGATATTTTATTATTATTATCTATTTTTTTGTAAATATTAGCACATATGTCAAGGATGAGCCTCCCTAATAGGATGAGGAGATTGAGGAGGCAAAGGAGCAGCTTGTAGCACATAGACCCTACATGCAACAGAGACCATATCAAAGAGTCCGGATAGAGGTGGAAAATCACATGTGTGGTGTTATATTTAGTCATGGAGTGGTACCCACAATGGTTCAAGACATATTATGGGCACTAGATCTCTCTACGATATGGACGACTCTGCCTCGTGACATGACATCACTGATGCATCATATTGTCGATGTCATCAACCTCATCGAGAGGTTGAGTGATCCTTCTCACGTTCCTCATGATTCTACTCCATCTGCATCATCACCAAATAAATCTACCAATCCTCATGCTTCCCCTCCACATGTTTATGCACCATCCACATCCAATCCTCCTCCTCCCCCTCCACGTGTGTTTGCACCATCCATCGATTCTCCTACACCTTCCCCTCCACATGTGTCTACACCATCTATGTCTGATTCTCCTCCTCCTCCCCCTCCATATGTGTTTGCACCATCCACCGATCCTCCTACTTCTTCCCCTCCACAGGTGTATGCACCATCCACGTCCTATCCTCCTCCTCCCCCCTTGCACATGTGTCTGCACCACCCATCGATCTTCCAACTTCTCCTCCACATGCGTCACCATTTATCGATCCTCCAGCTTCTCCTCCACATGCGTCACCATCCACAAATCCTCCTGCTCTTCCTCCTCCTCCACTTGTCCCATCCATCGATCCTTGTCCTTCGCCTCCACATGTGTCATCATCCATCAATCCTCCTCCTCCTCTTCCTTCACCATGTGTCAGAAGCTTTTGATTCTTTGGACACTATGTTCACATTGTGTACTACTGCACAGGTTTATCTTGATGGAGACACATTTGATAGTCTAGTATTGTCATTTCTTTTTGGCATAGGTACTGATAGACCCTCTACCTCTGGTAGCAGAGACACTGATGCATCTAGCTCTGGTGGTGGACCTAACTAGCAGTGGTATTGATTAGCATGTATATTGATTATTTTATATTTGACTTGAGATGTATATATGACGTGTTTATTGCAGATTTTGTTGAGATGTATGTTTGGCATGCATATTGATATGTATATCACTCATGTATATTATGTTTTTCATATAATGTTGTGGTTGTTGTTGTTTGATTTATAAAATGTATTACGAGTATGCTAATGATTAACATTATTAATGATTTATTTGCTTCTAAATTTAATTTGAGATGCATCACTCATTTAACTTTAATTTCATGAAATCGTTTAATTTGGTTTGTGATTGCAAAAATTTATAACCATTAATGCCATATAATGTTGAACTCTTTTTCAACGTGAATTATTCGTTGTACAATGAGATACAATATGTTGATTAAATGTGTTTAGAAACAAAAATACTTAAATATGATGAGTGGAATGATTGTGATTCAAATAATTATGTCTTTTTCATATATTGTAACAACTAGCACAACCACATAATTGTGGCTGATCAACGCCGAAAGGCTGATAAGATGAAAAGAATTCTTAAAAGAATATATTAAATTTTATTATTGATTAACAAATAAACCGTTGAGCTTCATTTATCTGGTGTTAATATTTTAATTTCTGTTAATCACTTAGGTGGCAATCACTTAGCTATCAAAGTAATTTTTAAATATGATTAGGTAAATGTAAAAAAGTAAACGCATAAACGGATGTCTTTATAATAGCTAGGAAGTTAATGATTGAAATCAGGGCCATTTATTTTGTGTGACTACTAAGAATATTCCAGCCATATTTAATCCTGTCCATAGAAAACTTATTAAGCACTAAACCCCTATTAAATCTGCCCATTGTCAATAGGTATACGCCTTTCGGCGTAATAAAATTATAACATAATTATTCACTAGTAGTAATAACGACGATGTAACAATAATGTCATTTTAAATTTTTTTATTATTCAAACATTACAAGACAAAGTTATAATATAATTGTTTAATAAAATCACAATTATTATATTTTATTAATATTTAAATTTTCCAAAAAAATTATTAATTTATATTATCCAACTATTATAATATATGAAATTTATTTAATTAAATTTAAAATATTAAATATAAAGAGTAATAATAAATTTTGATCTATATACTTTCAATGAAATGGTTTCACAATTTTTTACTCTATTACTAACTTTATGAATCTTCTATTAAAAAAGTATGTAAGTATTAGTTGAATCTTATATTAAAAACATATGCTAAATAATGCATTTCGTTGATTTTGTATTAAAATGTATGCAAATATTGGATTTAGTTAATGAATGAAAAAATCAATTTGAACAAGTGTTGCATGGCAGCATAGTCCCTGCCAAGTTGGGAGGGGAGTAAATGCGACCTAGTACAAACAGGTGGCTAGAAAGTTGAAATACATGTGGTTTGCATGCAGAACATAGTATTCTCGAATTAGTTTTTCCTGAAAAATATAAAAAATTATCAACATTTGAAAGGTTGTTGGACACAAAAAATTTAGCATTACCAAAGTATTTATCTTTAAAACAAGGGCTCCTCGACAGAAAAGAAATTGAAATTTATGAAATTATAGGTTCCTGGACAACATAAACTTTACATACCAAAAATGTAATTTATAAAGTAGATATTTTGTTTTATACATACGAAATATGTACTTTTATAATGGATCGTAGGTTGTCGGGCTGAAAATTGGGCCTCTGATGTTCTCTGGCCTACAAATAGCACCGACAGTTCTGTGATACAAAAATTGGGCCTCCGATGTTCTCTGCGATACATAAATCGAGGAGTGGAGTTGCGGACTATAGAAATTCATTAGAAATAAATAAATTATACATACGAAATATGTACTTGTATAAAGTAGATATTTAGTTTTATAGATATGAAATTTGTACTTTTATAAAGTATGGGGATGAGATTTTATAGAGCATGCACGGAGCCCTCATTGCAAATGTAGCCAGTTTTTGGATCACGGGTTCTCGAGTTGGCGGGTTCAAAATTGGGCCTCTGATGTTCCGTGTCCTACAAATAGCACCGACAGTTCCGCGATATACAAAATGACAGGCGGAGTTGCGGACTATAGAAATTTACCAGAAATTAATAATGTCTGTTATATAATAGAATAGTAATAACGTCTCTTACACCGAATTAGTTTGCTTTAAAACTAAGGCTTTTTTTGGAGAAAAAATATATGGCATTGCCGAATTAGTTTTCTCTACACACATTTTATAGAGCATGCACAGAGTGCTCATTCCATACTTAGCCAGTTTTTGGATCGCGGGTTCTCGGGCTGGCGGTTTCAAAAATGGGCCTCTGTTGTTCCGTGCCCTACAAATAACATCGAGAGTTCTGTGATATACAAATTGACAAGTGGGCTTGCAAACTATACAAACTTATTATAAAATAAGTAATGTTTGTTACATATCTCTGGAAATGACATCAACATTTAAAGCATCAACGTCGTTGAAGACCAAAAAATTAGCATACAATAGGAGACAAGAAATGTAGCATATCCGAATTAGTTTTCTTTGAAACAAACAAGAAGGTTCCTGGAAAGCCAAAATTTAGTATACAATAAGGGCATTTTCAAATTAGTTTTCTTTGGAATTTATAAAAAATTAATAATGTCTGTTACATGTTTCTGGAAATTTAAATGCGTTTGTGATATAGACTGGGATTGGGGCTCCTGCGGACCATAAAAACAAATAAGTACAAGAATTAGGAACGTCGAAAGAAGAAGTGTGCGACGGTAGAGAGAAAGACCTGAAAAGACAAAATTGGAAGTTATGAGTCTTTGGTTACAGTTTTCTATTTAAAGAGGACATAAGTGGATTGATAAAGAAAAGAAGATGACAACATAGACTTAAACTGGATTGATAAACAAAACAAGATGGCAGTATAGACTTACTATGAAGCTGATGCGTTTTTGTTGTTGTCGTCGATGGGCAGTGGAGTCCTGTTGACCGATTGTTGCCCTTCCTGGACAAGGCTGTCCATTCTCTATTGGAACCATTCTTCGATGTAGCTTTTCATGGGGGATGTGTTGATTTCATCCCAGATTTCTATGTCGTAGAGCTCGTTTTCTAATTTCCTTAGATCCATTGAAATACTATGCAGACTCTGTTCAATTTCTTCATTGTGTGAGGCATAGTCCAATACCCAGTGCTCGTGCTCATCTAGACGATGTTCAAGTATGTCGTAAAACTTTTCGAAAGACAACCCCTTTAAAATATCAACTTGTTCCTGGAAGGCTTCTAAGTATATAACCATAAAGTGATAATACAAGGGAAGAAGAAAAGGGAAAAAGGACCAACCTCTCCATGGTGGAACTGTAAATCACGAAAATTTTGAGTGCAATATGTATATCACGGAACAAGAAGCAGCAAAGTTCGAATGCATGAACCTGAAACATTGACTAATAATTGGAGATTTCATGAACCCATGAATAGGAGGATCCAAAATAGGGTCAGAAGGTCTGCCCAGAACATGTGAGGTCCCGATGGTCAAATTGTATCGTTCGAAACATTTGAATGCACAATCTGTAACACGGAATAGGGGACGATGTCAGAACCCAATAGTCAATTTCTATATTGCTAAGGGTTGGATGCGAATTGTTTTGTATTGCTGTGTGTAGCCGTCACTTGTAAGAGTTTCATAGTTAGTGAACCCGGTAACAGGGGGATCCAAAACAGGCTGAGAATGTGTCTGCAGAAGACGTAAGTCCCCGACGTTCAACTTGTATCGTTCTGAACATTTGAATGCATAATTTGTAACACGGAAGAGCGGACGATGTCGGAACCCAATAGTCAATTTGTATATTGCGCAGGGTGCGATGCCACCTTTTCGTACCTCTGTGTCCAGTTGTCACTACTAAGAGATAATTTAGTATTGAAAATAATTTTTTAGATTCTATTAAATACTTCATAGGGATTAGCATACGTAAACAATGGCAATCTCCACCCCGCCAGCCCTACATTCCATGTGTGAATTTGTATACCACGGAACTGGAAGCGATATTTGGAGGATACAGAACAATAGAAGTGCAATGTTGAGTCAGCCAGTCTGCAGGCCCACTTGTCAATTTGTATATCGTGGACTTGTGGGTGCTATTTGCAACACACGCAACAATGGAGGCCCAATTTTGAGCCCACCTGCGCGAGAACCCGCGATAAAAAATGTCGCTAGGTATGGAATGCAGAATTTGTACATGCTCTATAAGATATCATGTCCATACTTTATAGTCCCATAATACATGGGAAGAAAAAAAGGGAAAAAGGACCGAGTAGTTATTAGTGGAATTGTAGATCACGAAAATTTAGAGTGGAAGATGTATATAACGGAACAAAAAGGAACAGAGTTCAATTGCGCCAACCTGGAAACCGCGGGCATAAAATTCACTAAGTATGAAAAGGAACAACTGGCGGTCCAATTTGCCATGTGATGATATAGATGGAGATGAAATTGGTCCCAACCCGGCAACCGTGGACATAAAATTGGCCAGTATTGAAAGCAACAACGGTCGATCGGATTCGTCATTTGATTATATAGATGGAGATAAAGATATGTGAACCCACCAATGCTGGAGCTGCATATTTCGTGAACTCGTCAACAGGAGGATCCAAAACAGGTTAAGAAGATGTCTGCAGAGGAGGCGAGGCCTGAACATTCTAATTGTATAGCTCCAAACATTTGAATCCATAATCTGTAACATGGAAGAGCGGATGATGTCCGGTAGTCAATTTGTATATTGCAGAGAGTGCAAGCCCAATTGTTTCGTACCTCTATGTCCAGTTGTCACTACTAAGAGCTAATTAAGTATTCAAAATATTTTTTTAGATACTGTTAGATACTTCACATGGATTAGCATCTGTAAACAATGGCAATCTCCACCCCGCTAGTTTTGCATTCCGTGTGTCAATTTCTATATCGCGGAACTGGGAGCGCTATTTGGAGGACACAGAACAATAAAAGTGCAATCTTCAGTAAGCCAGTCCACAGGTTCGCTTGTCAATTTGTATATCGCGGAACTCTGGGTGCTATTTGTAGGCCACAGAACAATGGAGGCCCAATTTTGAACCCGCGATCCAAAATGTCGCTAGGTATGGAATGCGAAATTTGTACATGCTCTATAAAATATCATGTCCATATTTTATAGTCGCATAATACACGGGAAGAAAATCAGGGAAAAAGGACGGAGGTGTTTGCAGTGGAATTGTAGATAATATACGGGAATACGAGAAGGGAAAAAGAACTAAGTATCTCGCAGAAGAACATCTAGTGTTTGATTATTAATGCAAATCCTTGCAAAACCCTGCTGAGTTCTGACCAGGTAAGGCATAAATTGCAGATCATGGAAGTGTCTTTTGTACCACTGTGTCCACTTGTCACTACTAAGAGAATTGTTGATGTATATCAGGAAGGACGCGAAGTTGTTGGGGATGAAAAGCAACAACAGATACTTTGAACGAACTTAATGTATACAAGGAACATGCGGTGGAATTGTAGATCACGGATGTTTCGAGTGAAAGATGTATATAGCGGAACGATAAGCAGTTGGGTTCGCAAGCACCGGCCCTGCAGCGACGGGCATAAAATTGGCTAAGTATGGAAAGGAACAATGGTCGGTCAAATCCGTCGTGCAATCGCAAGCGTCGGCCCCGCAACGGCGGGCATAAAATTGGCTAAGTATGGAAAGGAACAACGGTTGGTCGGATCTGTCATGCGAGGATATAGATGGAGATGTTAAAGCATGAATTGTAGATCACAGAAATATCTTTCGTACCACTGTGTCCACTTGTCACACTTTGAATGAAGTTAAAGTATATGAGGAACCCGCAGTGGAATTGTAGATCACAGATCTTTTGAGTGCAAGATGTATATAGCGGAACGATAAGCAGCTGGGTTAGCAAGCGCCGGCTCCGCAACGACGGGCATAAAATTGGCTTAGTGTGGAAAGGAACAACGGTCGGTCGGATTTGTCATGTGAAGACACAGATGGAGATGAAGATATGTCAGCGCACAAACCCTGCAACCGCCCATTATAGAAAGACGACTAAGTATAAAACCAAAAATCCATAATGGACGGGAAAAGCAAAAGGCCAGTTCGTATGCGCCGATCCGGCAACCGCGACCATCAAATTGCCTAGGTATGGAAAGGTACAACGATCAGTCGGATTCGTCATGTGAAGATACAGATGGATATGAAGATATGTCAGCTCGCCAACCCTGTAACCGCCCATTATAGAAAGACGACTAAGTATAAAACCAGAAATCCATAATGGACAGGAAAAGCAAAAGGGAAAAGAGATAAGTATCTGAGAGTCAAAATTTTATTTTATTTTATTTTATTTATTTTTATTTTTTTTTCGTTTATTAATGGCAATGTTTTCAAACCTCTGTTGGGTTATCACTAGTAAAATCATTAAGTGTAGATCACTAAAGTTCTTTGGCTAAAACATGTATATGACGAAAGAGGGGACATAGGTGCTGGGTACCGCGAACCCGGGGCCTGGTGCCCAGATAACTGGCTAAGTATTGGCCAAGACAAAGTTTTGATATCTATTTCAATATTTTTCAAACTAGTATCTATCAATGGAGAAAGTTTTCATATTTATCTGAATAGTATTCATACTAATATATATTAATGGATTGGTTCTGTTTCAAATGCAAATGATCTCCCAATTTGCAAGATGCTCTTTGCCTCGCAAATTTCGTTGAAACCACAAAAATTTTGACTGCAAGATGTACATAGCACAACAAGAAACATGAATTTGCATTCTGGTCTCAGCGAGATAAAATCCTTATCATCTATTCATCTTGTATTCGTTGCAATGACATCAACAAACGTCGGCTCTCCATAAACATCGATATCTAAATTAAATTAAATGCAATCAAAATTTGGTGTGACTTTAAGTAATTAAAGCATAAATTGCAGACTACGGAAGTTCTTAGGCTGCAAGATGTATATGACGAAACAATGGACATAGTTGTTTAATACCGCAAACCCAAACATAATTGCCTAAGCTTTGCCGAAGAGGAATTTTTTCGTATTTATTCCAATAGTACTGATATTAGTATATATGCACATATATTATCAAATAGAAGAAGCTGCAATATATCCAACATACTTCACAGGAACATTGCGTCAACAATTCATGTTGTAACTCATTAATTGATTCTATTTACGGAACCCGAAGAATGGGAGCAGGACGGGTCCTCCAATTTATTTCTTTAAATACAGGGCCGCCACCACATAAGTATTTCCTATGAAAAATTATTCTTAAATGTAAAATGTAAACAAAGAACAGACCAGGTTTTATTTAGATTGAAGTAGTGGGCAGCAGAAACAAAAGCTTGTCCTTCATGTTTAACGACATAGGGGAAGAAGGTACAAAATACAATTAAAACAAATACCAGAAATTGGAAAATACTGTTAAAAAATAAACCGAAATTATTCTATATTCAAATAAGATGGGCTACAAAATACAGCTGAGGCCATTTGCGACAACGATTGCGATTTCGCCTGTCATCGACCAATAAAAAATATGTACATTGATGAAGCTTCTTCACAGTTTTCTTGACGTTCAGGCTCTTTATTTGTAAAAAACGAGTTGAATATCAATTTTGGGTTTTCTACTTAATCAGTGCTGCCAAGTACATCTATCCCAGTTTTTTGAATACCTTCTCTCTTCCAAATATGGCCTGCTTGCAATGGTTGCTTATTCAACATTCCATTCTTTATCAAGTATTAATTTCCCTCTGTCGTCGAAAAGTTGGGGTTTAAGGTGCTTTCCTTGCAATGTTCCTGACCCTTGACATCCGAGACAACTTAGAAATGCGATTCAGGTCGATTTCAAAGTGGACGTAGTTGTTTTATGTCACAATAGCTAAGGCAGGGGAAAAAAGTTCAAGTACGTAGTGACTGGTATTCTCCCTGTATTCGATCGTCTGGTTGGTTGAGAAGCCTGCCTGAGGATTTGTATGTGGAACTTCTTTTCTTTATTACAGTAAATTGGAAGAAACGTCCAACCCAAATGTAAAATGAAACTCTGTTGAGGTACATAACTTCTTCGGACAACAGAATTGTGGCAAGTGCATCAAATGCTGCAGAATGCACCAACACAGGTCTGGCAAGTGTATCAAACGTTGCAGATGGCATCAGAATATATATTTCCTCATAGCGGTGGAGGTATGGCGGCCCACAGAAAGGTCTGGAATGTTCGGAGGTGACGCCAAATATGTGGAGTCTGCAACTACATCCAGAGGAAATCAAACAAACATTGACAAAAAACATAGCTTTCTGTCAAGTCGGCTACCAGACCCACATGCAGGTCATCAAACTATGAAGTAGAAACTTTTGTACTGATAATATGTCATTTTATGCACCCATGCAGTTTCTGTTACCCACCTCCGAGGTAGAGAAATACTTGTGGAATCTCTACAATTCAATACACTTGCCAAATCTGTGTTGTTGGAAGAAGCTATATACTTAAACGAAGAACTATTTTGCACGTGACCTCAAAATCCATTACAATTGCCAGCAAGAAAACAAAGAAGTTCAACCAACAAATCTCCAGGAAGCCTTTTCAACCAACCAAAGCATTGAACACGGGGAGAACACCAACCAGAACATACTTTTTTTTTCGTCCTCTCTGAGTTTGTCTTGTATAACATATTTTTTCTTTTACTCAAAGGTCACGTCACATAAAACCAATGTCTATTCTTTCATATGCCCCTCAATCACATCTCTAAGTTGTCTTACACGTCCATGACCAGGAACATTAGAATGAAGGCACCATAAAGCGCAAGTCTTTGATGATAGAGAGAAATGGCAATAAGTATTTAAAAGCAACGCTGGATGGTCTTCCCTACATTTTGTGTTGATTAGTTTTAATGACAGATGTTCTCAATATTTTCACTTATTAATGCCAATCTTTTTGAATATGTACTCTCAATAGTGACTAGCAACAAGTATTAAAATTCCCATATCCGAGCAGATTCTCAAATCTGACATCTAAGATATGCACAATATTAAAGAGGGACATGACGTCAAGGCCTTTGTGGGTGACACGTTCGTGAACTATGCTAAAGCTTTTAAGAAAACTAAAAATGCACAAGCAAAAAAATAAAATATAAAGTATTTCGCAAATTCAAAATGCAGGCAAAAATAAATTACCAGATCCCATAATCTTCGCCTGTCTATTCATTTTAACGGGAGATGTCCTCGAGATTTCAAGTTATTAAAGCCCATCATTTCGAAATGCACAATATTAAAGAGGGACATGACGTCAAGGCTTCTGTGGGTGACACGTTCGTGAACTATGCTGAAGCTTTTAAGAAAACTAAAACTACACAAGCAAAAATAAAAATAAAAAGTGTTTCGCAAATTCAAAATGCAGGCAAAAAGAAATTACTAGATCCCATAATATTCGCCTATCTATTCATTTTAATGGGAGATGTCCTCGAGCTTTCCAATTATTAAAGCCCATCATTTCAAAATGCACAATATTAAAGAGGGACAGGACG
>SNQJ01S0158032.1:0-22059 GCA_010110895.2 Picea sitchensis
TGACAAAAAGTGATATGAGGTCAGGGGGATGATTAGATATGGTAAATGTTTGTCAAATTGGGACTGAGGATGTAGTGACTAAAAATGAATCAGTAGTTTTGGGTAGAAACTCTGGGATCAATGTAACATCCCTACTATAATCCTCGGTTTAATTAATGCATAATGCAGACATGAATGTGGTTATGGCCAAACGATGTAATATGTGAATTGTATTTTTTGATTTTAATAAATATAATGTGATACCAACTGTTGAGAATATGGAAAAAGATGGGGGATGATTTTTCCACAAGAGAAGAGAGTGTCTAAGAGGGGTCCAAGGGGGGAAATGATTTATGGGTATTAATTCAAACCCACTTTCTTGAATTTTATTATCAATGGGGATAACTTCTATTTATGTTTTAGAGTATAAGAGCCCAATCATTGAATAACTGTCAGAGGGTGGGTGTAGAAGTCACATCCCATAGTTATTGGAAGCATGGGGATAAAGTACAATCAACATTGGGTAGATTGAGCAGTCAACTATCTTGGGAAAATAGAGGAAATTGGTATGGGGGGAATAGAAAGTTTTTCACATTGCATGAACAACAAGCAGAGAGCAGGGAAAAACAACATTGGAGCTAGAGCAATAAAGTTGGGAGAATTATGGAGCATGCTAGAGAATTTTTGGAGTGTTTTGGAGCTAAATATTGAAGAGTTGGGTTGTCAGGCATGGATGTTGAACTCATGTGGGAGTTTCACCGTAACAACAAGTGTTGTTGTTTAATGGTCACAAGGGTAGCATGAGCATGAGTGTTTCCATGTGTAAGTGTTTCCATCAATGTTGGTGTTGCCATCAATGCCAAAGGAGGATATTGTTGGATAGTTGTTTTCCATTGATGTCAAAACATGGAGAGTGATCTTGGAGATTGATGCCAACCCTTAGAGATTGATGTTGACCCTTGGAGAAGTCCAGAAGCCCGAGAGATGTGGACAAGATCCTTGGACAGTTAGTTATCATTTGTATGATCGAGATTGATGGTGAGTTAGTAGGGTAAATTTGATGTAGTCTACATGTAGCCTCGAAGGTGTGGTTATGGGACCCAAAGTTGATTGAGAAATAATGACATGAAGGACAATGAACTTGCAGGTAATACTATCATATATGGATAATACATGGTTCCAATGATATGTGGTATGCCACATGGATTCTCATGCTTAAGGAGATATGGCCTTGTGAATTTGGAAGACCCGAAGAATGAGCAAGAAGCCCTAGTTGGTTACAAGTCAATTAGTCAAAGGGGTAAAGTGGTTGTAACGAGTGATCTCTAGAATCCCTAAATTAAGGGAAGAATTTACCAAGAAAAAGTATAAATACCCCTCAAGGAGTCATTCACAAACACACTCACACACTTACATTGAATATCTATCTAGTGAATTGTTACGGTATATTTTTCTCTTTTGGTGAATACGATGGGAAGTTATGTACATGGTTGGTGCATGGTTGATGATACATGTTTGGTGCATGGTTGATGCACTAGTTTTGGTACATGGTGCAAGTACAGGTTGATGCATGGTACCAGTTGGTACATGGTTGAGACACATATATTTTTATGGTATGTGGTGATGTTGGTACATGCTTGGTAGATGCATGTGTTGGTGATGTTGAGCATATGGTCTGAGATATTCTCTTGGTGATCTTGGCATGAGTTGCATGTAGATGAGAGTGGATTTGGTTTCGTGGATGAGACAATGATTGGTTGGACAGGATGTTGTGACTGTGATTGGTTGACAATGAGAGGTTGGATACAGTGACAAGTTGTCAATTTGATGTGAAAGTGGCAGTGATAGTGATAGAGTTTGTGACATTGATAGTGGAAGAGTCCATGATAGTTGTTCTACACTTGTATTTCAGGGCGACAGGACGAGGCAATGAAAGGGGGTTGTAGCCTCCTTCTGTTGGAGCCGAAGAATCATGGAGCCGGAGCTTCCTTCAGGTTGGAGCTTGAGAACTAGGTGGTTGTATCCACCTCCCGGTTGGAGCCGAAGAACTCATAGATGATACATTGATGATGTACTACTGAACATTGTTGTTAAAGTGGAAGAATATATATTGTGGTTAAAAGTGGTAAAAAGTGATCATACTGATTCACCCCCCTCTAAGTATTCCAACAATCCCCATTGTGATACCATGGCTCCTCGCGCCTCTAAAGTAAGGAGATCTTGCTTAGGTAGACCTGACCAGCTTTAGTAGTTGTCAATGATGCAAATTTATTTGTTGAGTCTATCCCTTAGGAGGTTCAAGCTACCATGTCTACGCTAGAGGATATCAGGATAATTCACGTTGTCCAAGACGATGAGGTTGTTTATGCTCAAATGGGAAACATCATTCCAGATATGGGTTGTAGTAGAACTAGGGAGTCCAAATTATACATGACCCTAGAACTTTATTGGCACACAAAAACTATGGTCGCTCAGGGAATGCTCCTGAAGGACCAAGATTATAAACAATTCAAGAAATGAATGGAAGCCATGGAGGATAATAATAGGTTTATCATCACTTTAATCTCTGGTTAGTAAAGCACCATGGAATATTGTTTTATATGTCATAGGATGGGCATCAACTAGAGGGAGCTTCTTCAATTGCATGTCTCCATACCGACATTTCTACCCCAACCCCTTAGGTGCCTTAATTTCATGGTGGAAAGTGACCCAAATCTTTCTTATTAGACTCTTTATGAGTCCCTTTTGTTTAATATGTTTAACTTTAGCATGTCTGGCTATCTAGCTTACTTGTCTATCATTCTTTTAAACTCTTGGTCAATTACAATAAAAAATGGTTACTCTTTTGATTCAAGCCTGGTTTCCTTTTTTGGTTAGACAACCAATTAGTTTTATTTATGGATTTGGTATGAAAAACTTGATGTTATCTAGATTACCAGGGGAAATAGATATATTTTTGTATTTTTTTCATAATTAAATAGACAATACTTACAAAAAAAAAAATACATGGTGTTAAGGGATCTAATACATGCCGCAAAAAATGTAAAAAATTTAAAGGAGTGATCACCAAATTGGAAAATCATTTGAAATAAGAGAATATTGTGAATAAGGATAGAGTTTTGAAAATTCATGATCTTGAGAAAAAGGTGATTACTTTTGGGGTAGATCCAAACAATAAAGATGTTGTCAAATCCTTAGTAAAAGAAAAAGACCTAGAAATTTAGTTTCTTAAATCAAAATTGAAGATATCAAATGCAGAACATGATATTCAAACCAAGGAAATAGTGGAAGACGAAAAGGAAAAAAAACAACCAATGGATCAAATTTCTAAGTTGTAGGATAAAAATGTCATATTGGGCAACCCGACTCAACAATTTCCTACTCCGGAAGTGGAGATTATAGAAGTGAATGTTTTTCTAGACCAAGGAGCAGAGTAGGAAGCAAGTTTGAAAAATAAAATATCTAAGCTTTCACAATAGCTTGTGAAAGTTGAATCTATGAAATTGTAGTGAAATCTGCATAGAGAATCTGGCTAGTAACAATGAACAACAAAGTTGCAATGTGGAGAGAAGAATTGGAGAAAGAATGAAATAATTGTATTAACCAAATGAAATAATTGAAAAATACATGTGATATACTCTACATTACCGATTTGTTTTTGCATAGTAGTTATCTAGAGAGACGCGGTCACACACTAACAAAAACTAGAGTGAACTGCCACCTAGTCTTAATTAACTAGTGATGTAGTCATTAGTTAACTAACTCACACAAGTGGAGTGGAGAAAATATCATGCATGCACATGTGTGGCACTCTCCTATCCTCATGCATGTGAATTTATCCCTCCTGGTGATGATCCCAACATGAGCATACAACAGTTGGTGATAATAACAAGGTGTCCATGCGAGACTTGACTCCACTAGTCTAATTGAGGCACAATTGAGTAATGATTGAATAGGATGTGGCACCCTCATCTAGAGGAGAATATCTTAGACCAAGGTTCACTCTCAACATAGAGAAATGAACGTAGGAAAGAAATACTAGGTGGGTGTGTAATGTCTCCAATAGAATCAAATATTAAACTGAAGGATGTGAAGGTAATATAATCAATATCATCAATAGGGGAAAGAGAAACCCCGAAAAATAATTGTCAGGCACAAATACCAAAAAATGATAACATTATAGCTTAAGGAAGCAAGACAATAAATGATCCAAATAAATCCTTGGATGAAATTGTAAATAAAATTCCATTAAAGAATTTTTGAATTGGAGCTAAACATATAATCTGTGATCAAATCACAATGGTAATGAACAATCTCATAATTCACTTTGATGTGCTATAGCATATTGAAGCTTTGGCACAAAGAGTACAGATTGGAATTAATAAATCAAGGACATATATTTTAGATAAGGTTCAAGTGCTAGAGGATATTATTAAGTTTCTAAATAGTATATCTCATTTTGAACTAGTTTCTTTGGGTATCAATGATTGAACCATTGGGATAATAGAAGCTGATAAAATTCAAACAAAAAGGAAATTAATACTAACACCTCAAAATAAATGTAATGTAGTTACTCATAATGACGATATTTTTAGAGAGAAACTGAGTCAACAAACTCCCCAACACAACTTCCTTCTCTCTATTTATCAAGTTTCCATACACACTCCCCAAGTCTCCTAAACAACCCTCATTAATAGAAACCAACCTACCCTTCTAGATTTTTGGGAAAACATTAGTTAAAATAAAATACTAAATGAATTACATAAAATAACAATAAAACGAAATGCAAATTCTTTCTTTTCATGCTATCTTATTAAGGCAACTTGACAATGTCCCCCCAAAATTATGACAACCCACCATACCCATTTAATTCATCATACCAACCAATAATCAATGTCAATGAGGGTATTTTATGCTTCTAGATATTTATGTATGCAATATAATCATTAAACCATTAATTAAATAGTTAATAACCTAGTTTAGTAATTAGTACATCAAAAAATTATACTAGTGTAAATGTATAGGGTCTGTATGCATAACTAGCGCACACATAGCTTGTGCATGTACTAGCGATAAAAAATCATTGCAACAATAATTTCCTTTAGTGCATAGTTCCTATATGATCACAACAAAGAATGCATGACAACAAATCATGTAAATGCAACATTTAATAATATTAACTAACAAAATTACAATAATTCATTAATAATTGATTATCACACTTAAAATATTAAAAGGGAATTGTCATACACCCGACCCCCTAAGCAACATTTTAAGGGATGGGGTATAATTTTTCCTCTTTCCTACAACTCCATGAATCCTCGAATGAGGAAACCATCGATGTATTCTCACCGAGAGCTTTCCAATGACTAAAACCTCACCCACAATTGAGGTCTAGTTTGAAAGTTATAGCCTTCCAAATTTTTTCAGAGCATCTTTGGCCGATGACCATCCCTTTTCAGCCATGTGGCATCCATGTAAATTCACTTCTCTCACACCATATAACATGGCATGGTCATGACTAGGGTCATCATCCCCTGGCGATGATGTGGCTGCTGGCTGCAGGGAGTATCTCCTGGTCTTCACGAATACCGAGCCTTTGACCCTTTCGATATTCTTGTATAGGTATACACACTTCCCCAGAGTTTTGAAGTTCGAAGGACTCTTTCCACTTATAAATATATGGTGTAGATTCTATCCACCCTTGGATATGATGGCTAAGATTCACCTATGCTTAACACTAGCTTAAAATTGACAAGGGGAAGGGTTCCACGCTTAATTCACAACCAATCCCATTACACCACATCATCATGGCATACGTGCCATGTTCAACCGAGGTTGGACACCACACATAGGGAGTTTGACACTTCAACACTTCGGAGCTTCAACACTTTGGAGTTTAACGCACCATCCTATATCCTCACATCTCCTGGAGTCCCGGAGTTCTGAAGTTTCGGACTCTCGAAGTCAGAATTCGTCGAAGTACTTACATTGTTCTTCCACTAGTTGATTGAATGATTGGGAAGGGTCCCCAATAGATCCTTAGATAAATGGTGCACTATGTCTCTGAATTCCTCCCCCCGATCTGATGGTTGGAGGGATTTCTCCACTTCAAGATTTCATGACCTCACATCCCTTATAGGTCTTAGCCCATTTAACTCCTCAAGGGGTTACCTATTGGAAATGCCATAAAGGGGTTACAACTGCTTACTGTTGGTTAACATTATTGCTTACCCTATCCTTCCACTAGGCTTGATATAATGACTGAGAGAGATCTTGAAGGATCCTTAGATCTACGGCTCATGTTACTTCACAACTTAGACATTTGAGAGTTCCAACCATTTAACACCTTTTCACTCCTTGAGCGAGTCAACGCTGAATTGATCGTAATGTATATCCAATGGTGAGGAAAGATCTTGAATATCCTTAGATTTATGGCTCGCGTTACTTCACGATTGGAAAACTAGCCATAGTTTAACGACAAGACGAATCCCATGATAATGGGTAAGAGACCACCAGTTTCTAGTCAAACCATATGGTTACCATTCCGATAGGTTACCTTTGGTAGTAGTGGAATGTTGTGAGGTTTCAAAATCTCGGAACTCCAGACTTCTGAAGTCCCAAAGATTAGAAGGCTTATCTCCTTTTGAGCGTAGTACAGGGTTCCAGGTTCCTAGTCACATGGGACTCTGGTGAGCCTTGAGGGTTACACCCTTAAAATTTTTCCAGGATTTGGCTAAGGTCGTCGAATTGAACCTATGGTCACTCCAAAAAATGGTTTGAAGGAAGTGCCCTTCGTCTACAGAACTCAAATTCCACATTCAGGAAAAGTGTAATTTTGAGGGATCAGTAGGAATAGAGTAGTCCCGTAGAGTCTGTCCCAACTCCACATTTGTGGATTTGGTCCTTGGGAAATCCCTTGAGTATTTCCCAACCAACATAGGGGTCAAATTCTTATGTCCCCAAATTTAGTTAAACATCCATTGCTAGCATTTCTCCCTTTCTAAACAGAGGTAGGAAGATATCATCTACAAAATATGACATCCACACTTTACTTCAAATTTCCTAGGCCACTAGGCCATCAAAGCCACACTTATATCATTCAAACATTATAACACATTTTTCCATCATCTAACTCAAGAAGATACATATTAAAACAAAGCAGTAAATACTATATGAAGCTCAGAGTCACACTTATCTGAAATTGGAAATTAGTTGACAACTGTTGAAAGGGGTGATCTTTTCCACCCAACCATAGGCACAATTTCTCTTTGAGTATTCCTTAACTGGCCACCCCCTAGCTAGAACATGATTCCATTATATAGATGAAGTTTTCCTTTTTGCTCAGATACAACAAGGGACAAAGGTTACTCTCCTTTTCCCACAGGGCCCTAACAGTTCAATTTTCTATCCACCAAACAAGGGTGTTTGTTGTGATTTCTCACTCAATCAATGCATATCTATTTATCAAATTGATTAGAAAACACTGTCCAAGTGCTCTTGTACCCATAAAACATATGTTTCTCTCAGTTCTCCTCCAAAAACCAGAGAGCCTTGCACACTTTGCTTCCTTTCGAGTGGTCTCTCAACCCATTCGTGTGTAACTTCTTCCCTAGGCCCATGGTTTTCATGAATTTTCTTTCCTTTCCCAGAAAGATTATGTGGGTCAGATCATGACATTTCCAGATAGGTACTCTTCCCATATCCTCATTTACTCTTGAGTAAGACTTCCCAACCACCAACTTGACTGGTAATTAAATTTTATGGGATAAAATATTGTTATGGGTCTGAGAAATTTATATCCAACAATGTACTGGTCTGGTAGGGTCCTCTCAACTATCATTGGTTCCCCTTTTCATCCCCTCTCATGCATCATGATCCATACTAGTCACCTCCTTTCAGTATATATATATATCCCCTCCCCCTTAAAGTAAGACCATCCTCATTCTACCTGTCGTTGTGGTCTTTATGTACATCAGTGAACAACAACATGTATGCATGTTTCATGGAATCCTCCAATTCCCATGTAGCTTCATTTGGACCAAAGTGTTTCCATTGCACCTTGACATGTGCAATGGTTTTGTTCCTGAGTGGAATGCCCTTCCTTTCTAGTATGCATTGGGGTTCTGGTAGGAATTCTCCCTCTAGTTCCACCAGGATCACAAACCAATCAATTATGATTAGAATCATGTACATATCTCTTCAATAATTAAACATGGAAAACATTGTGTTCTTTCACTATGGGAGGAAGTGCTAGTCTATATGCTACAGGTCCCACTCTGTCCAAAATTTCAAAGGGTCCGCAAAACCAAGGTGCCATCTTGGCACAAGTTCTCATTTTCAAGGAACTTCTTCTAGGTATAATCTATATATACACATGATCCCCTACTTTGAACTCCCTACGAGTCCTATTTTTTTCTACATAGTTATTCTTGTTGATTAAGGCTGGTTGTCATTGATGTCAACCCTTGAAGAAAGCCCCGTGGAAAAAAGGTTGGGTAATGGACCCAATATTGTTTGATGTAAATATGACTCATTATTGTCTTGTCATGGTTGATAATAATTACAAATGGATGAAATCCAAAATGGTCCCCTTATGGTGAAATCCCTCACGGGAAGACGCTTTGCGGATTGAGTTGTCCTAGAAGTATGGTTAGAGAACCCATGCTTATTTGTCGAATAATGAGATGAAGGTCAGTGAATTTTTCTATGAAACTATCCTATATGGATAGTTCTTTTCATGCCATTTCTGGTGGTATGTGGAACGTCACATAACTCCTCACGGTTAGAGAGTTATGGCCATGAGAAGTTGGAGAACCCAGGTTTGGGTAATGGACCCAGGTTTGGTTGGAGAACCCAGTTTGGGTAATGGACCCAGTTTGGGTAATGGACCCAAGTTTGTTTGATCGATAATGGTATGAGAGTTTTGATATATTTTAGGTAATACTATTCTATATGGATATTACATGTCATTCCATTTATGGTGGTATGTGGAATGTCACATAACTCCTCACAATGGCTTGGAGAGTTATGGCCTCACGGGTTGGAGGACCCTCATATGTCATCTAGAAGCCCCAAAAGGTCAAAGTAATCAAAGTGGTTTAAGAGATTTTAAAAGGTAAATAATAAAGGGAAGTGATGAGTGTATTATGATTCAAAGTGAATACAAAATAAATTATTTCAATAATAAATTTAATGGAAAAATTAGAAGTGGGTTAACCCTAAAATAAGGAAAGTGGGCAAAGTGACCTAGAAGATGTTTTTAAGGAAGATACTTGGAGAGTATAAATAAGAGGCAAGGTTCTCTAATTTTAGACACAATTGAGCATATTGAATGCCTATAGGTGTCTGAGGTAACCAAAGGATATCTAAATGTAATTTATGAGGGAAGGTGAAGAAAAGAAGGCTAGAATTCAAGGAAGGATAAATTCTTTTGATGATGTTTTCTAAGGTATGTTATTTACATGTCATCTCACCATTTTCGCAATAAATTTTTTTCTAGAATGATTTAGATGGTGATATTCCTATTAAATTGAGGAAACATATCCAAGTATATGTGGTAAAATATTCAACTTGTGGGTCGTTGTATTTTTGGAGTTACACTCCGTGGAAAATAGGGTTTCTGGCTAGTCCCGAAACTAGTCAAAAAATAGGTGTTTTGGGTAAAAATGTCATAATGTCTTCATAACAAATCCAAATTCAGTAAGACAAAATGTGTTGGTTAGAGTAAATTCTTTAGTATTCTTTGTAACATTTTTATATTGATTCAACAAACATTCCTTGCGGGGAACGCTCTACAAGATCACTCTCTAGAATAAGCCAGAATTCATAAAGGTATGCCATTTTTGCTATAACTATATTTCTGAGAGGTTCCAAGTAGTGAAACCTAGATGAATTGCATAAAACAAACTGAAGAACATTGTGTATCAGTTTCATATATTTATTCATTATAGGTACAAAGTTATGATTATTTCAAGTTAGGGTTGTTGACTAATCCAAAACTAGTCATGTGAGACTAAAGAAAAGTTTGATGTAAATGCTAGTCTCTTGTTGTTTAAAGTTAAGGAAGGTTTGTAGGTATGTGATCATATAAACTAGGTCTATTACAAAGTTATAAATCATATTTGGATGATGAAATTGATGTGGGCTTTTGGTTGAGGTACAAGTTAGGTACATGGTTGAGACAAGTAGTTGATGAGTTGGCACATACATGAGGTGTATAGTTGATGATGTTGGTACATATGGATGAGTCATAGTTGATGAGTAGTTGACACAAGATTGGTACATACTTGGTACATGGTTGGTTTCATTTGTTTATGGTACAGGTTGATTACAAATTGTTTTGTACAGGTTGGTACATGGTTGATGCACTTGTTTATGGTACAGGTTGGTGCATGGTTGATTCACTTGTTTATGGTACAGGTTTATGCATGGTTGATGCATAGTTCAGGTTTATTGGTACAGGTTTACAACGGTATATCTCACAGTGATAATGTGACAGTGGTTCCATAATTCTACTTCTACTTCAGGGTGGTTGGACGGGGCAAGGAGAGGTGGTTGTAGCCACCTTCCGGTTGTAGCCGGAGAACATAGGGGGTTGTAGAACTCATATGATACTTGTGCACTTTCAAATCTCTCCTTGATGTCTAATTCACAAGTACTTGCAACTTCCAAATGAATCACCTTCATACTTCTATTGAGGGAATCAACCACTATGTTTTCCTTTCCCTTAATATGTTTGATTTCAAAATCAAATTCACTAAGGAGAGCCATCCACCTAACATGTCTAGCATTGAGTTTGGGCTGATAAAACAAGTATCTCAACCCACTATGGTTTCTCATAAGTATGAATATTCTTCCTAGGAGGCAATGCCTCCACATTTTTATAGCATGTACGATGGTTGCCAATTCTAGGTCATGCGTCACATAATTGATTTCATGTGCATTCAATTTTCTGGATTCATAGAAGATTACATATCCTTCTTACATGAGGAATCCTCTGGGTCCCTCTTTACTGTCATCGATACATACCATGAAGTACTTGTCTGGGTCTACAATTTTCAACACTGGTGCATTGGTTAAAAGGTGTTTTAATTGGTGAAAACTCTCTTCACATTATGTGGTCCAAACAAATTTAACTCCCTTTTTCTATAGGGAGGTGATTGGGCAACCAATCTTGGAAAACCCCTTTATGAACCTTCTATAGTGTCATGCTAGTCCCATAAAGGATATGATATAAGATACATCCTTTAGTGTAGGCCAATCCATGATGGCTTTGATCTTGTCTAGGTAAACTACCACTCCTTCCTCAGTGATGACATGGCCTAAGTAATAAACTTGTTTTTCAAAGAAGTCACAATTGCTAAAATTTTCATAGAGATTGTGTTCTTTCAGCACTTGAAGCATTGAATTTAGGTGTTCTTCATTCTCTTCCCTACTCTTAGAGTAGATCAGAATGTCATCTATGAAAACCAACACAAATATCTCCAAGAATTTTTTGAGTACATTATTCATTAGGCACATAAAGGTGGTCGGTGCATTGGTAAGCCCAAATGACATCACCACACATTCATAGTGCCCATATATTGTCCTAAAGGTTTTTTTATGGATTTATTCATCCTTAATTGGGACTTGATGGTACCCCAACCTTAAATCCGTCTTATAAAATATTGTAGCAACACTCAAATGGTCAAATAGGTCATTAATTATGGGCAAGGGATACATATTCTTAATGGTCATCTTTTTGAGTTGTCCATAGTCTATGCACAACCTAAGTGTGCCATCCTTCTTCTTCACAAATAAGGCTGGTGCAGGCTGGTTCTCCCTAAGGAGACACACTAGGTCGAATGTAACTTTTTTCCAACATCTCCTTTAGTTGTAGTTTGATCTCAACTAGCTCTGTTGTACTCATTCTATAGGGTGCTCTAGACATTGACACTACTCTGGGTACAAGTTCTATTGAAAAATTAATATCTCTTCTTGGACATAGACCTGGTACCTCTTTTAGAAACACACATTTACACTCTCTTAATATAGGATGGTCCTCTAGAATTGGTTTATTATCCTCAACAAAGTTCAACACTTGTATTGCATACAAATGAATTCCTTTTCTGTAATACTTATTCACTTGAAGGGATGATATTTGTCTCACTGAGACATGATTTTGAATTCCTTGTAGGGTTATTTCCCCCTTTTCCTCATCTCCACACTCCGATTTTTTATTATAATAGTCCAACTTAGCTTTATGGGCATCCAACCAATCCATGCCAATCAATAGGCTCTAAAGCGAGTATGTTTAAAGTTTCTTGGGTGTGAAATCCATTCAAAATGAATTGGCATGCTAGTATGACCTCTTTCACCTTTATTTTTGTTCCAGTGGCTAGCTGTACCAACCATGATTTATCATGTTTTACTTTCTACAATTTACTTTTCTTAACAGTTTGAGGGGAAACATAACTCATTTTAGAACAAGGGTGTATTAAAATGGAAACTATATGGTTGGAAATCATACCTTCCATCACCACCACTGAATCTTGGTGATCAGAGTGTCGATTATCCAGGGATGTAAAACTTTTTGGCAGGCTCCTAGAAACGTCATTGATTGTGGTAGCTTCCTAGATGTTGTAGACGCTCCTATTTTCTTGCTTCCTATGGGGGAAGTCCCTCAACAAATTCTCTTATCCACATCCCCAACATTTCAATGGTTCTTTCATTTTATTGTCAGTATTTATTGGGATTGATCATGTTAGCACTCTATAATTTTCCCAAGGCTGTGGAGGAAATCACGGAGGTAACATCAAACCACTTGGAGTCCTAGATCTATCCCTCCAAGACTTATAGAAGGCTCTCTTTGTCTGATCTATATTTGTTTTTAATAATATATTAGGCTAGCTATCTAGTTCAGTCTTGGTTTTTTTTATTGGAGTTGGTCGAAACAGGAAGAAAAGCCATTGGGAAATGGAGTCACAAGATGATGTTCAGTAAAGGGTCGGTTCTACAGACAACCCTACAGGGCAAGATAGAAATTCTTGTTGGATTATTTGATATTTATTTTGGATTTAGAGGAAAAATATGAGAGGACCAGGTTATAACAGGGCAATAAATAATCCTAGAATTAACCCTTAAGTAGAAAACATTGATAATCATGTCAAGCCAGAAACAAAGTGTATATCTCAACAATTTTTGTTCTTTAAACTTCTTAGCATAATTTGGAATATGAATAACTTAAGAAGCACAATGGAAACACATTACAATGATAGAGGTACTTCACCACCAATATTGACACATGAATCATGTAACTGCTGCAATTGTATTAATGGATTGATGAACTATGGAACTGTGAGCTGATTACAATAATGGGAAATATTTCTTCAACAGGTTCCAACCCTTGTTTAATATTTTACATATTCATATATATAGAGAGATTTCCCTCAGCTCCCAAGCTCGAGCCATAAACCTTCTTTCTAAAAATAGAAAGTTGTTACAAAAACTTGACACTTGTACCAACAAACTGCCTTATTCTTAGGAACTAACCTAACAAAAAATGATTTGAAATATGGAAATGCCACTTGAACACCTCGAATGCTAGAGATTATTAATACTGAAGAGGACCATGAGGCTGAGTTCACTACATTCACTTGCCACCTGTATATGCTCCATCGAATGAGTAACTTCTACCTGATATGTAGGAAATCTCTGCCACTTGATTTTACCCTTGATCTCACACTTGGAATCTACTTAACCCCTATTATAGCAACTGCATTCCCTACTTATATTTGTCTACTGTTGTGCATCTAAAGGATAAACCTTAACACTGGGTGGATATCTCCATAATTTTCCTAGCATTCATGTTACTTCAACGTTGATAATTTTGAGATATTTCAGATTGCAAGACATATAAGTAAGACTCAACAAGGACTAGCCAACAAGACTTCCACTTAGTCTTCGAAAATCTAGATCTTGGTATACTCTGGATGTCATCCATTTTTGACTTCTCAAATTGATTCCTATCGAAAATAACTAAACAATATCCTTAGTTCAAGAATTATCAAACATTTTGTAAATAACGAGTCATCAGTTGACACTATCACATTTGGCAACCGACCTCTAACTACAGGGGCAGAAAGTGAAAAAAAGGATCCAAAAGCATGGCTCCACACACAGAGCTTCTTCATGGCCTCGTAGAATTCCTCCTTTTGATCCAGGTTCACCATTAGGCCTACTTAGAATATACCAAGGACCAATGTTAGAATTCATAATAATGACAGTATTGGTGAAACCTACAGTTCGACCCTGAGAATCAATAATCTTTCCATCATATTCATCTTCTACAACTTGAGGTTGGATTGCTCGATATATTATTAATGACATGTTAAGCGCTTTTCTGTGAGTCACATTTCTTGTCTGTGGACCCCCTGACTACTCCGTAAGGCACTTCAAAACAATTTTCCCCTTCCCTCATGATGAACTTGCATGTACATCATCCAAGCCTTCGATGGAAGAATTCCCAGCTCCTATTGAAAATATAGATTTTATAGAAGGGCGATGATCAACTGTAGTTGGATTAAAGATAACTAGAAAATGTTCTAAGAAAGGCAATGCGTTTTGTAATTTTTTGACCAAAACCTTCATAGGATTTCCTTTGTCATAAGACACACCGCCATATCTGTTTGCAACATTATCACCATCAAAATCATCAATATCCACTGCTGATCCATCATCTAGGTTGCATGAAAAAAATGCCAAAGGAATATCATGAGGGAGATACTGTGTAAACCTTTTCACCCATGACCTCTTCTATGTTACTAAAGACTGTTTCTTACCAAAGTAATGAGACATGTTTTTACTTGAGCAATCATAACCATCGAGGTTGTCCGGGTTGCACCTTTTGACCTAATACATGCTTTGGAAAACTACGAAATCACCTTGGCACATTATCTCCATTACATATGGCGCATCAACATCTGAACCTACACACATTGGCTATTAATGCCTTCCCATTCCTTGACACATGAACTCCAGTCGACACATGGGTGCATAAAGTAACTCTGCATTTTTATTTTTTAAAACTTTTGGGATATATCCCACATTGGTCGAGCAAAAGCACATTTTGATGTTTATGTATCCAAATTTTTTCACGGTATGATAACGAAATGAGCGCAAGGCTACACATTTTTTCTTGGCACATGATGCGCTATGCTTGTGTATTGTGTTGACTTGTGTGTTGTGGATGCAAATCGCATGGAGCTGGAGCAGGAGCTAAGCCTTCTGGCTTATTTTTTGATGAAAATTTCAATAAAATATTCATAGAACCCTACATAAGGCCAAGAGCCAATTTTGGCTTAAAAAGGCCAAATTTGACAAATAAAGCCAAAGTTTAGGTTAATAAAAAAACAAAAACTTTGCAATATATAAATTTTTCCATACAAATCAACTGTTCATAATTTCTTGCCCAAAATGCATAAATGTTTTTCCCCAAAGCACCCAAGAAACCAAAGATTTCTTAAAAACCAACTTTATGAAAAAATCCAAAAATTAACATGTGATAACATCTGAGATGTATTGAGAGCTTTCTGCCACCTTCACATCTTCACTATGCGTCATGAGCAATAGAGTTATGAGAAATCTCCTTTATCCCTGAAATAGATATCAGTCAGAATATTGATTTCTCTATAAGTTATAGGGTCCTAACATAGGATCCACCTGGGGATGGCAACTCAACATGAAGTGTCAAGAATCTCATAACTCTGAGTGTGAAGACCAATGGTCTCCATTAGGTTTTCCCAAACTGCAACCTAAAACCCATGACCATTTCTTGTACCTGTTCCAAACCCGAGGGCTACAAACCAAACTGAAAATAAAACTATGAAAAATTGAACAGCAAGAAGTTCTCACCCTGTTGAGCTTATTGGAACACTCCTACCTAGTCTAATCTACTAATAATTTTGTTTTTCTAAATGATACAATAATTCTAGTGCAGTCAGTCAAGTAACTGCTTATATACATTGACTTCTTGACTGTTTATTAAAAACATTAGAGAAACAACTTGACCTTTTGTCTAGAAAACCCCAGCTGTGCAATGTAATGGCGACTATAGATGGATGTGTACAATGGAATTAGAAATACTCTTCATATAATCAACTATAGGATCCATAAATTCATAATTTATTGATATACATTTTAGGCTCTCAATGACAAGTTGATCTTGGATGACTTTTTCAAGTTCTTCATAAAGGCTGAACCTTGATTCCAGGTCTACAATATCAGGCTCATAACCATATTCTTCCTCTATCTGCAAGTCAAATGGTATAACAATTTCCTCTCTTTTTGGAGGAGGAAGACTTTCCAATAACTGTTTAGGATCTTGGAAATCAAATGATTCAATTTGAACATCCAATAGTTCAAATTCTTTTTCTAATCCTTCAACAACTAAACCAAGAAAACAACTTTTACATTCAGGTGTGAGTCAGCTAGATTTCAAACAAAGAAATACTGATGTTGAGAAATTCTAATCAATCTGAAATTCTTCTAACTCATCCCTCAAAGTTTGTAACATTTCACCAGATAAAGGGTTTGCCACATACCCTGTCACCTTGGATCACCATCAATGCTCTGAAATCTAGATTCTTTGACAGTGAAGTCGCTCTAAAATTTGAAGCTCAGGATATTGAACAATGGAGTCACTAGGTGAATGGTACAACCTTCCTGTGTTTGGCTTCTGTTCACCATCAAAAGTCAAATCTGAACCTGATATACTTTTCTGGAGAACCTAAAAGCTCGTTCCCCAGTATTGTCACCACTATGTTAGCACTCTGTAATTTTCCCAAGGTTGTGGAGGCAATCACATAGGTAACATCAAACCACTTGGAGTCCTGGATCTGGCCCTCCAAGACTCAGAGAGGGCTCTCTCTATTTGATCTAGCTTTGTTTTAAAGAATATATTAGGCTATCTATCTAGTTTAGTGTTTGGTTTTTTTATTGGAGTTGGTCGAAACAAGAAGAAAAGCCATTGATCAATGGATTCACAAGCTGAAGTTCAGTCAAGGGCCAATTCTACAGACATCCCTACAGGGAAAGATAGGCATTCTTGTTGGATTCTTTGATATTTATTTTGGATTTAGAGGAAAAATATGAGAGGACCATGTTATAATAGGGAAATAAAGAATCTTGGAATTAACCCTTAAGCAAAAAACATTGATAATTATGTCAAGCCATAAACATAGTGTATATCTCAACAAATTATGTTCTTTAAACTTCGTAGCATAATTTAGAATATGAATAACTTAAGAAACACAATGGAAACAAATTACAATGATAGAGGTACTTCACCACCAAGATTGACACATGAATCCTGTAACTGTTGCAATTGTATTAATGGATTGATGGAATGTGGCTCTGTGAGTTGATTACAATAATGAGAAATATTTCTTCAACAGGTTCCAACCCATGTTTAATCTTTTATATATGAATATATAGAGAGATATTTCCCTCAACCCCCAAGCTCGATCCATAAACCTTCTTTCTAAAAATAGAAAGTTGTTACAGAAACTTGACACTTGTACCAACAAACTACCTTATTCTTAGGAACTAAGCTAACAAAAAATGATTTGAATCTGGAAATGCCACTTGAACACCTCAAATGCTAGATATTGTTAATACTGAAGAGGACAATGATGTTGAGTTCACTCAATTCAATTTCCACCTGTATATGCTCCATTGAATGAGTAATTCCTACCTGATATGTAGGAAAGCTCTACCACTTGCTTTTACCCTCGATATCACACTTGGCATTTACTTAACCCCTGTTATAACAACTGCATGCCCTATTGATCTTTGTCTATGTTAGTGCATCTGAAGGCTAAACCTGAACATTGGGTGGATATCTCCATAAATTTCCTAGCATTCATGCTGTTGCAACGTTGATAATTTTGAGATATTTCAGATTGCAAGAAATATAAGTAAGACTCAGCAAGGACTAGCCAACAAGACTGCCACTTAGTCTTCAAAAATATAGAGCTTGGTATACTCTGGATGTCATCCATTTTTAACTTCTCAAATTGATGCATATCGAAAAGAACTAAACAATAGCCCTAGTTCAATAATTATCAAATATTTTTCAAATAACCAGTCATCAATTGACACTATCACATTTGGCAACCAATCTCTAACTACAAGGGAAGAAAGTGCATAAAAGGATGCAAAAGCATGGCTCCACACATAGAGCTTCTTCATGGCCTCATAGACTTACTCCTTTTGAGCCAGGTTCACCATTAGGACTACTTAGAATATACTAAGGACCAATGTTAGAAGTCATAATAATGAGAGTATTGGTGAAACCTACAATTATACCCTGGGAATCAATAATATTTCCATCATCTTCATCTGCTACAACTTGAGGTTGGATTTCTCGATATATTATTAATGCCCTGTTAAGCGCTTTTCTGTGAGTCGTATTTCTTGTCTGTGGACCCCCTGACTAGTCTGCAAGGAATTTCAAAACAATTTCCCCCTTCCCTCATGATGAAATTGCATGTACATCATCCAAGCCTTCGCTGGAAGAATTCCCAACACCTATTGAAAAACTAGATTTTATAGAAGGGTGATGATCAACTGCAGTTGGAGTAAATATAACTGGAAAATGTTCTAAGAAAGGAAATGAATTTTTATAATTTGTTGACCAAAACCTTCATAGGAGTTCCTTTGTCAAAAGACACACTGCCAGATCTGTTTGCAGCATTATCACCATCAAAATCATCAATATCCACTGCCGATCCATCATCTAGGTTGCATGAATTGTTTTTCAAAGGAATATCATGAGGGAGATACTGTGTAAACCCTTTCACCCATGACCTCTGCTATGTTACTAAATACTGTTTCTTACTGAAATAATGAGACAGGTTTTTACTTGAGCAAGCATAACCATTGAGGGTGTCCAGGTTGTGCCTTTTGACCTGATACATGCTTTGGACAACTGCGCAATCACCTTGGCACATGATCTCCGTTATAGATGGCGCATAAACATGTGAACCTACACACATTGGTTGTCAATGCCTTGCCATTCCTTGACACATGAACTCCAGACGACACATGGGTGCATAGAGTAACTTTGCATTTTTATTTTTAAAACTTTTGGGACATATCCCACATCGGTCAATAAAACTCACGTTTTGATGTTTATATATGTGAGTGTTTGCATGGTATGTTAATGAAATGAGCCCAAGGCTACACATTTTTTCTTGGCTCTTGATGTTCTAAGCTTGTGTATTGTGTTGACTTGTGTGTTGTGGATGCACGCACATGGAGCTGGAGCGGGAGCTAATCCTTCTATCTTATTTTTTGATGAAAATTTCAATAAAATATTCATAGAATCCTACATAAGGCCAAGAGCCAATTTTGGCTTAAAAAGGACAAATTTGACTAATAAAGCCAAAGTTTAGGTTAATAAAAACCATAAACTTTGCAATATATAACTTTTTCCATGCAAACCAACTGTTCATAATTTATTGCCCAAAATGCATACAATTTTTGCCCCAAAGCACCTAAGAAACCAAAGATTTATTAAAAACCAACTTTATGACAAAATCCAAAAATTAACATGTGATAACAACTGAGATGTATTGAGAGATTTTTTCCACCTTCACATCTTCACTATGCGTCATGAGCAATTACATTATGAGAAATCTGCTTTATGCCTGAAATAGATATCAGTGAAAATATTGATTTCCTTGTAAATTATAGGGTCCTAACAGATCCAAAGGCTTTATTTCCACCCGGAGATGGAAAATTATGTTGATACACACTTTTAGTAGGAAGGCTCATCTTAGAGAATTTCCCATGGTTCCTAAAGCTTGAAGGTTTAAACCCCTTCTTCTTTAATCCCAATTTTCTTTCCTTTTTCCAATCCTTCTAAGGTTTTGACCTGTGCTTGAATTTCTCATAGCAATACCTTTCCTTCCTAATGGTGTCTTCTAGAGTCTTGGGTTCATCAAAATCAATTCCGTCTTCATAGGGCTGAGGAAACCTGCTAATGAATCATTTCAGCTTAGCCTTTTCATCCTTGATGTAAGGCACGTACCTCAACAACTCAAGGAATTTGTTGACATATTCATCAATGGTGAGTTTTCCAAGTTTGAGTTCATAGAATTACTTAGTCCTTTCATCATAGTACATTTCAGACAAATACTTCCTCTTAAAGTATTTCTCGAATTGTTTCCATGAAAAATACTTCTCATGAATTCCTTTCACATTTCTAAGGTCCTCCCACCAAATGGAGGCATTTCCATTCAAGTTAATGATGGCTACTCGGGCCTTTAAGTTCTCAAAGTAGTCATGGACTTTGAAGTACTTATTTAGGATGAGTAGCCAAGATTCTTCTTCTTCCCCGTTCTTAATATCTCCATCGAAAGTGGTGTTAGAATATAGAAGATGGTGTGCTCATTTTACCATTGATGATACCCTCGTCACCCAACCATAGGCCGAAGCCACCCTCCAAGCACCATAACCTTGACTGAGAATTCCTCTGGAAGCAAACCCTAGGCTAGATAGCCAAACAAAGGGTAGCACACCTTTCCCCAAGGATAACACATCACAAAAGGCTGATCAGATAGTCCAAACCCTAGCCAAGAGATATTCAAGCCAATACTGAAAACTTGTTGCTGTTGCAGCTGCACCTAGAGCTCTCCTCCACACATGCACACCAAACTGGGAATTGCAGTGCGCACCAAACTGGGAACTGCAAATCTGAGATGCTGTCAAATGAGAACTGGCGCCCTGTAATTATACTGGTTTTGCCAGATTTGCTGGGGCCGACTTCTCCTTCTGGATATGTGTCTGTTCAATATATTATTACCATTTCTGGCTGACTTCTTCTCTTGGAAGCTAATAACCTAATATAAATTATCTTCTTGAGTCGACAAAAATTCTAGGGTTATTAGCCAACTTATTAGGGTTTCTCTTGCTTCTCGGAGTCTTCTATTCTCATCAGGTTCACATGTGGAGGTAAATACCTCCCGCAACTACCATAATATCAACACTCCCTCCTAGCAAGGGAGGTATTTCAGGTAATGGTCTTGAGCACAAAAATATAACATTTACCTGGTAGCATCAATATAGTCGTCTAGACTATCTCATGACTAGATCATGAGCATCACCATCCCCATCAATTGCATCATCTCTCGAAACCATACTTCATCTGAGTAATTAGACATGATGTTGGATAAGTAACTCACACCATAGAGTGATACAAGAGCCACTCTTATAATCTAGAGGAGTAAATGCTCTGAACCAATTTCCATCTGAAAAATCTTTGTTCATCATTTGTCTGGATGGTGATTATTTTCAATAAACTGTTGATAGTTTTCAAGGCAGTTAGAACAGAAATAGAACACAACTGTGTCTATCCATAGTAGTACATAACTACAATCCATTGGTTCACTACCACACCAAGTAACACACAAGTACTTGATCAACAATGTATGGTTGCGAGCAGTGGAACATATCCACCACAATAGTCCTCATCTACTGCCATACAGTCTTCATAACAAACATCCGATAGCAACCTGCATAGAAGCAATGTTATGATATATAATGAATTATTTGGGCCAATCTTTCGCTCACATCTGTGAGCTCTGAAAGAATATCTGCCTCATGAACAGTGGAACATATCCACCATAGTAGTCTATATCTACTGTCTTCATAACAAACATCTGATAACAACCTGCACAGAAACAATGTTATGATATAAACTAATTTGTCTGGGCCAATCTTTCACTCACATCTGTGAGCTCTGAAAGAATATCTGCCTCAAAATAGTGGAACGCATCCACCACAGTAGTATATGTTTACTATCTGGAGACAGGTAGTCTCCATAACAATCATCTGATGCCATCCTGCACAGAAAATATTGGTAAAAATAAGATGAATCATTTGGGCCAATCTTTCACTCACGTTTGTGAGATTTGAAAGAATATCTGCCCTCATCAACAATGGGCTATCTTCCCTATTCTTCTCAAACAAGGAAGGATGTTTGTTTCTGATTTCTGAGCATGGACCATTCCTCACCCTGGGCCATTCTTCCTACAC
>SNQJ01S0158032.1:29243-42040 GCA_010110895.2 Picea sitchensis
CATACCAATGTCAATATCATTCTAACTGAGCCCAAATAGATACTAACCAATGGATTATTAAGATGAGTAAAATCAAGGTTCTAACTATCTAAGGGAAAATATGGGGCGTTTACATACACTCACCCTTCAAGAAACTTTGTCCTGAAGTTATAATCATTCACAATATAAATAAAATCATGATATAATTTATTTGTGTCTTCCCTTACAATAAACCCTATGCTATATAGGTCCTAGTGGATGTTCACTTGATTTAAAACATGTTGAGTCTATTATTATATTGATTGTGACTACCCCTATTTAGCATATTCCTTATTGTGTCTTGACTCCTTTTTATTACCACTTGTACTTTAGTTAATGCGAATACATGCTTCTCTTGCATATTTCTTCTTCCTAAGTTCGATATAGGACCCCCATATTTAAAGTATAGCCTACTAGTCTGACCACTAGTTAGAACCTTAGCTCATCATTGGTTTTCTAGTTAAGTGAATCAAAATGAGATCTATATAAATTTCAATAAGTCATACATATGATCCCACCTAGGATATCTTGATATTTATAAACAATCATCTTTGAATTTGATTATCATGCTAGCTTGACAATACATATGTCATCAATTATGAGATTGGTGGACATAATTTTTCCATGCTTAGGAACATTGACTAAGATATTGTTGATTGATTCTCATGTGATTTCATCACTTCATGGTTTGTTTGGCCATTGTCCTCAATCTCACTCTCTTCTTAATTCATATAAATTATATCTCAACTGTGATATCCCATGGATAATAAACTAGGGTTTTGAATAAAATATAAATTTTATTGCATTAACTTGGTTGCAAACCCTTGTAATTTCATCAAACACATTTCATACACACCAAATACACATAAAATGGGAAAGATAACATGTGAATATTTTATTATTTTTAAAACTATAGATACAACCATATAAATCATAAATGTTTGCTAGGGAAGCTGCAATAAACTAATGACAACATAAAATCATAACCTGGAACAATGCCAAAGACTCTCCAATAGAATGGTGAAGATGAAACTAGAACTAAAGCTCTAATGAAGAACCTGGTTGTATCTTTCTCCTTGTCTAACTAGGTTGATGGTTTCACCACCGAAGCCAAACTCCCATGAGAGGGTTTTTCCAAAACCCTAACGAAAACCATGGCTCACTGAGCACTCCACAAGAAAATGATCAAATCCAATCTGCCTCTAAATGACTTGCTCTCCTCTCCTTTTAAAGGCCTTGTGGATCCTTCTAGAGAGATCCAAATCATGCTTCTCGAAGCTTCTAGAAGAGCACTTTGTCTAATAAAGTGAATTTATAATGATATTTTGATTAAGTCAGTTAAAAATTAAATAATAATTAATTAAATATTAGTTACTCAATTTGACTTTAGACAATGCAATAAAATAATTAATTAATATCTAATTTTTCTAAGCTCGCCAAAAATGGGACATTAAAAATCCTCCCGTCCCAATATTTCTTGTCATAAAGCAATACCAACTCAATATGATGCCCTGTTGAATGATCCTGTCTTAAATTGATACCTGGGTCCCAAACCTTCCTGGAAAATGTGTATCCTCTTCTCATAGAGAGAACCTTCGAGGTTCTATCACTAGATCTTTCTTGACTGTTCATGATCAACCAAGAGAAAAAAATTTGTATGAACTCGATCAACTCCTCAGAAGACCACTCCTCCCAACAACCAAATATACGTAAACCAACAATCCCATCAGTGACAAATGTCAAGTTGTCAACAACTATGATCCTAGGGTCCCATACCAATCTCAAAGAGATGCCACGCTGCTGATGCTGCACTACTCTGGTCATAATCATCTTCTCATTACACTTCGACTGCACTCTCCACTCCTTGAAATCCCTATCATGGACCCTGCACCACTAAGGCATCTTAATGTCCATCAATCCACAACTATCCTTGATCCCAATGATAAAGTCAAGGACTCTGTTAAGGGGTCTCTCTGGAGGAAATGTGGCAAAGCTCCACTGTACACCACCATGTGTCAACGAGGACTGATGTATACTGCTGCACACCATCAACCTATATCCTGTATGTGTTACTGGACCCGACACTCTACAGATGATGAATGAACCTATATCCCAGAGTGTGTCCATATATTTCATGTATCTGTCCACCCAATCCAAGTATGGGTATATCTCCTCGTAGCATGGTCCACAAGGAATGTGCTCAACTATCTCCTCTACAACTAAGCTCAGAACCTCTAATCGGCTCTCCAAAATAAAGGGTCCCTGATCCCTGCAATGTCGTCACAAAGAGAAATCCAAACTCTCTTGGAGTACTTGCAACTTAGAATGTTCCTCCCTCTCAATATGTGTGGCACACACACCCTCCGGTGTCATTTCTTCCAAATATTATGGAGTCCCTACTCTAAAGGGTGAGAGCATGCCATGCTCAGATGATAATGTAGCTCCTCAACCTCTTGGTCCTTGTCCTCAACAAACTTGAGAGAAAGTTCCATGTCCATGAACAACTTTAAGTAATCTGACTTTATCTATTCTAGTGACTCCATGATGATGCACAATTGGGCACTAGTGACCCCACCTACCATCCCATTGTGTCGCTCCTCCATATATGCCCTCCACACAAGCTCCTTAATGAATCTATGGGCTCCATCGGTCTTGGTCAACACCCGTGTAACCTAATACTTGGTCACCAACATAAGATCCTTCGAATCGTGTAGTGCTAAAGGCATATTCCCTTCCACATCCAACTGGCCTGAGTTGTCATATGTAAGAGTGCTCCCGTCATCCTCATAGCAGGAACCATAAGCAGGAAATGGTGTTTCCTCCTCATCATATTTAGGTACTAACAGACCCACATCCTCATAAGAATCCTCAACATGTGTTCATTCAATCTGTCCAACATTGGCGTTGGTGTCATGGTCCTTGAATTCATCATAAAAGGGACAAGATGATGCCCCATCACCCTTAGTGATAAATCCCACCATCATATTGGCCTCATCATAGACTATTGCTCGTTCCCCTTCTATGCTCATCTCCACATCTTGACTAGATGTGTGCACCTCCAACAAGTCCATTTGTGGTTCTGTTGAACCTCCCTTGTGTAGTGAGTTTTTGGCTTCATAGGTCCCTTTGGATCATTGTCCCTTCATCTTGAACCACTCCAGATGTTCTAAAAAGGTTGCCATATTTTTCTTATACTCTTGCATGAGTTGAAAAAGTTCACCCTAATTTCTTCAGAGGTTTTCATTTTCCCACTTGAAGGGTATAAATCTCGATCACTTAATGAAAAAAATATGAAAATGTGCTTCCCACAATTTATATGAAATTCTAAACTTTGTTGCGAATTTGAAGTAAGACACTAATGTAGGAACCCAAATATTTATTGCATTAAGTAACCATAACAACAAAGTATATTGGAAATACTCTAGCCACAATTAATTCAAAACTTGGTCTATATCTTCATGTGTTGCTTCTGCATGTGCTAGGATAAACAATTATGTAGATGACAATATAGTGCAATGACCCCCAATTGATGACATGGTATTGTAGATGTAGGGAATCGGCCTAGAAAATATTCATGCAATAACTTCAAAAATTGAGGAATAGGATGTAGGTGCCAATCTTTAAACTTTCCCTCCTATCAGCTATAAATCGTCCCACTCCTTCAAGGAAAACAAACCCCAAGAAATGATACACTTCCAGGATGGGAGTATCGACCCCTATGGCCAAATATGATACACTTCTCCATCCAACAAAGGAGTATGGCCTCTCTACTCAGAAATTTTCTCATCACATAAAGAAATCATCATTCAACCCTTGTAACATACTCCACAAAAATCTCAGTGTAGATGCAATAACTGGTTGTAGGTGATAATTCCTTTCAAAATACAATATATAAGCAATACATATATATGTGAAGATGTATTTGTGCTAATATGCCCTAGGAAATGGCCTCTATTTCCTGATAAATATTGCTTCCCACAAATCTGCTTGAGTGGAGTTACTGTAGTTGCTCCTAAAGTCGACTCACAATTGTAACATCCCTCTCTTGAGAACACATGATTGACTTATTCTTCGAGGACACTTGCGTGCAAGTGATCCGATTCATTATATGATTGTCTATTTCTCTTATGGATTATGATGATGTTGTGAATATGATGATATGTTGTTTGACTATATATGTATTGACATGTGATATTGAACGGTTTCTCCTGAGTGTGCAGGACTATTGACATATTGAGGATGTCGATGGACCTCCTTGGACTCCGGATCAAGTCAAAGAGTGGATTGTATATAGTTTGAGTATTTGTGTTATTGCATATGTGACATATGACTTGTATTTCATGATGTTGTTTATGGATCGCTGACATGTTTCGTTGATGGATACAGGTTGACGATTGCTTGCTAATCAGACTCACATTAGGAGTAAATGAACCATGCATAACAACTAGAGATGTTGAGGGAGAGGTGTGGCAGTAGCGCTACCACAACCTACTAGCACTCTCGCCATGGCTCAAACTATAGGTTAACGATTACCTATTTCAAGAGATCCACGATTTCGTGAGGGCAGACTGGGACAGTCGCTCACGAAGATTCTAAGGGGCACACAATAAGGTAGTGTACTTATTCCTTAGAGACCCTTAGTCTCCCACAAGGTTTCCTGATGCAGTATTGACTCCAAGGGTTAGGCGTATACCAAAATCAGTCAAAAGACGAGTGGCACCCTTGGAGCACGTCGCGGGATTTAACACTGGTGAGTCAATGAACCTAGGTACATAGAAAACAATATCTCACTTGACATGGTCAACCTTAAAATAAATGTTGTATGCGTAAAGTTTAATAATTATAAATTTCCCTTAAAAAGAATTTTGCTAAGCCTAGTTGAAATTAGAGCATAGGTCTAATTGGGGTATAAGGACTAAAAATAATTAATCAATTGATGAAATGAGGGGGGGGGGAGGGGTCGGATGAAGAAAAAATCAATTTAAATTATTTTTTAAAGGAGAAATAATTTATCAAAAATTTAATTGTTGGTTATGTGCAAAACTTTCTAATTTAGAAATTAGACAAAAAGGGGAAAACTAAATGCAAAAGGATTGTGGAACATAGAAGGGAATCTAGTCTAGAGAACTTTCCAAATTAGAACTCAACTAAGCTTTAAGAAAATGTGTCAGTCATTAAGAGAATATGAGGGAATAAAGGGACATCGAGGAGCGTTTTTAGGAACGCTTTTAGGTGGATGAGGGAAATTGACAAATTAATTTAATTAATTAAATGAAATTCTGGTGCAGCTAAGGGATCGGGTGACAAGTGTATGTGGGAGAGTTTTTCCTAATTAATTTTTAATAATTTTTTTTTAATGTGGAAATGGAAGTGTCACTAAGAAGAACTCTATCAAAAAAATGACAAAGAAAGGGTATGGGGGAGGACTGACATGCGTAAGGTTATGCTACCATATTTTTCTTGTGGGAGTTGGGATACCCAACTCGAATAGAGAGTGGTAGCTCGACCTTGCGAGGCGAGCTGGGAGCTAGCTTATTCTATGGTATTGTGTGCACGACCCCTTTGCGGCTCATGGGGATCAGGGGGAAGAAGAGTACCCCTAGCGTTGGCTGGGAGGTCTCGGTGAGGTCTCAACGATTATAAAGTAGGAGCGAGGAGGATCGCCCGTAGTCGAAGAATATCAACAAGCCAATGACCGAATAAGGTATACATTTTAAAATTTGCACTTGTAAATTTGTTAGAATTGTGCATAAATTTATGTGTTGTTGAAATTATAATGGTATTGTTGATTATCATGAAATGGCTTATTGTCATGACAACCTCCATATGATTAAAATTGTTTTATTATTGTTTATGTCTCATTTATCATTTTTTTAATTTTAGTATCCATGTAAAGGCGAAGGAGATCTTGTATTGTTAACATCTCGTGGATTGATTAGATTTTAGTTCTTGAACCCTCATTTTCAAAATCCCTTGCTCAATGTCTTCATTTGAAACGTTGCGCTAATCCTTGAGTAACAGTTCACCCACTTGAGCATTCCTGGGGCATACTTTTCATGGCACCATCTCTACGTGTTGCAAGGGACATTTTCTCCCAGCCATGTGGTTCTCCAGGCGTTGATCCTTGGTGTCCTCTTCCCTTTGAAAAATAAATTTTGCTCAACCATTGTAGTGGTTGTAACAACTGAGTTCGTTTCTGCATTGTTCTCGTTGATTCATTTCCTTGCGTCTTTGGCCTTTACATCGTGATATGGTAACCTCTCTTGCAACATTAACTCTCTCTGCGTTTTAAACCTTTCTGCGATTTTGTTTCTTGTAAGCCATCTGCGTGCAGGAAGGAGTGCAACGTTTTTCCTTTTACCCTATTCTCTGCTTTGGTTGGTGTCTTCCCACTTCGGTCCGCTTAGATTCCTAGTATTTTATTTTTATTGTCCCTAACTCAACATTCCCTTACTTTAGCCGACGGATTGGTGGTCACATTAACTGAGAAATTGTACTTCCGAATACGTAATTTGCGCTTAATTAAAAAGATTTTGGTTTTCCTGGAATAAAATTTTATTCAAATTAATGTGAATAGATTAACTAACAATCAAGGGATACAGTACATCATTTACCCATATCTAACAAACATCAACTTACATATTATTTCATAAATTTGGCAGCGTAACTATATTATTGCTTTAAGAGTGTCCAAATGAAGGATGCGACCAACAGATCCGACAATGCTCAGAAGAGAGCGCCATTGAATAGTAATGAGAATTCAGAATAACATAACCGATTTATTGCTAAAAATCCAGTTTTACTTGCATTCATATTTGGATCTAAAATCTAAAATTTTTAATTCTCTACGATTTTGGGGGACTCCCGAACTCAGCCTTCTCATTTTTTTTTTGCCAGCGATATGGTGGTCACCTTTAAACCCAGTTTTACATTTTCATTCTCTGCATGAAGGTTTTTCCCCAACAAATTTCGAAGGTGATCTCTGCGTTCTGATCAGTTCTGATAAAATTCCTTTACCTTTTCCTTTATTTACTAGTGCCCAGCCATTCGCGTTTTTCTCCTCAGAAAATTTCGAAGGTGATCTCTGCATTTTTTATCAATTCTGTTAACCTCCCTTTCCCTTCCATCTAGCGTTGAGCTTTTCCTTGATCCGAGTTTTGGGGAAGAGTCAGAGCTCTGACCTCCCTTCCTCTCCATGGATGGCGCTTGACGCGCTGGATTTATTTCGGTGCTGGTTACCTCTGCACACATCTAGGTGTGTCATATCCCTGTGCATTCCTCCTTCCCTTACTAACTTATGCGTAGGTGGGGATCTAACCCCCTCAGCGTCGATCCAGCTAGCGATTCAGGTGGTTGAACTTCTGTTCTTGAGTGGAGGAAATAACTTACCGTTGGCTGCTTTTTTATCAAGAGTTATTTTATATTGCCAGTTTTATTGTTGACTGGTAATGTTATTACCATTTAGGGTTCTTTTCTTCTTAATTGTTTCCTTTAAGGAGGTTCCCTGCCCTTCCTTAATGTTGCTTCCATTCTGGTTTAATTTTAATTTAGAATTGATCTTGGAACCTCATCTATTGTATAAATTGGGTCGTGAACTTCTCCTTTACCCTTTTTAACTTAGATTAAATTACCCTCACGAATAGGATGGTATCATGGTTTCCTTTATGAAATGTTTATTAATTAAATTTCATAATTACTTCAGGGGCCATCGCTTGTAACCTTAGTGTCAGTTAGATGTATCACCTTGAGACNCTTTTTAACTTAGATTAAATTACCCTCACGAATAGGATGGTATCATGGTTTCCTTTATGAAATGTTTATTAATTAAATTTCATAATTACTTCAGGGGCCATCGCTTGTAACCTTAGTGTCAGTTAGATGTATCACCTTGAGACACTCAATGATTTCACAATGGATTTTAATGATTAAGTTCTTAGATACTTGCGCCATGAAAAGTCTTAACTTGTTGGGAAATCAATTACCTCATCTGTGCCTTAATCTAATTAATGTTTATTTGCGATTGGGTTTTATAGCCATGTGTGATGGACTGGTTTGTAGTTACTTTTGACGCCATAAAAATTTAAAGATTTTGTCTTGTGCCTTGATTTTGGTTGTGCTTTAGCTAGATCGCTTGCACTGGGGAATTAGGACATGGGCACAATGTTTTAACTTGATTTCTCGTGTGCATTTCTTAGGCAGTGATGCATGACTAGTCTAGGGATAGAATTTATTTGTGCACCATATTTTAAGTGGGCATGCGATTGCTTCACCATTTCCTTGCACCTCGAAATTAATGATGATTGTGATTGATTTTATGTGATTGATTTCCTTGCACAATGTAAATAATTGATGATAAATATTGCGCCTTTATTGGAGGTGATGTATGTTAATTGCATTAATAGACTCTCGTGTGCCTTGATTGTGGTGTTGAATTATGAATTAATTGATAGCTAGACGACTGCTGAGACATGAAAATGAAGTTGAGGTTAAGTATTGTGTTATTGAATTAATGCTGACATGATGAGTTATGTAGTGGTTTTACACTCGCATGCAATGATTATAATGTAAGAATGATTGCGTGGACTACTTACGCTCATGGATATTATTTAATAAATGACATCCTTAGACATTAGCCTTCTAGCGCATAATAGAAATTTTATTATGACAGATGACCGTATTCGTGATTGGGCCTTGCGCCTCGAAAATAATTGACAATGCCTCGCGCCTTGGTTTTAATATGGTCTATTATGTGTTATGCAAATGATTACTCTTGTGCATCATTTAATTGATGTTTAGGATTGATGGATTGTTGAGGTCAATGATTGTACTCTGTGCTCGATTGATTGTGTTGGGGGGATGTAGACACCTCCTTGTGTTTATTATCTGACTCTTGTGATTATCCTTGATCCTTATTATTTGTTGTGTTATATTATGCTTCTTGGTGTTATCTAATGATGGTCCTTATGTGAAGCGTTGAACGTTTAAGATTTTTACTATTATGCGTCGATATTAATTGTAGAATGCAATGATGTGGGATGTGGTTAATTAATGTGTTAATACATCGATAAGCGTGTCGTGGTTCATGATGATATTGTGTCTACATTGGGTCATAATTGTTGGTTAATGTATTGATATGGTTTCATTATTATATGTGAAAGTTGTGTCGATGATGTTGTTATGTATTATGATGTTTTAAATTTCCTAATGCAACATTAAAAGAAAAAAAAAATTACATGTTGCACGTTGCTTTTGTTGTCGTAACGACAGGGCTTGTTACATAAGGTATATGAGCGAGGTTCAACCCTGCGACTTTGGATAGCCACACCTTTCACTACATTAATCCCTTGATTAATACTTAACACTAATTAAAATATTAACCTATACATCCGGTAATCACGGTTAGAGGACACCACAAAGATTCACAACGTGGTGCTAGGGAAGGAGGTGTGACGCCTCCAGAAGCTCTCGCGCCCTAGGAGTATAACCCCCAGGGGGAAGAGAAAGTCCTTGGGCATGAGTCAATTTTTGTAAGGGATGTGGATGGTCTGACAAGGTTCTTCCAGAGAAATGTCAGAAGCCTTGACTAACCTTCCTTACTGAGATAAGGCCAGGGCGCATGTACCCCTGAGGGTCCACAGTGCGCTCCAGAAAGTACTGGTAGAATTCATGAAGAACTCTAGAAGAATAAGTTCTTGAGTTTATGAGTGGCACGGATGGCTCAACCACCGAGGCATTGCTGGAGAACAAGGCGATGTGCTTCGCGCTTCGTGGTTACTACCCCGACACGAAGGACCGCATGGCGGTATTCAACTAAAGGGGAGAACTCTTCTATGGTGGAAGACGCTCCTACCTCAGCGAGACATGGTCATCGAAGCTGTGTTATGGGAATGGTTCGAGGAATGGTTATGGGAGAAGTATTTTTCATAGGAACTCATGGAGCGCCAACTCGATGAGTTCAACACCTTATGACAGGGTGGTTGTATGGTTCCAAATCATGAGACCAGATTTATGGAGCTACTCTGGTCTACCCCACATCTGAACATAGGGAAGCTAGAGGTCAAAAAGTTCATTTTTGACCTTAAATCTAGCTTTCGTGCAAAGGAGAGGATCTAAATTCCTCGGACGTTTCCCAAGGCATTCCAGTAGGCCTCATAGCTAGGGAAGGATTGATAGTAGAAGTCAGGGTAGGAAATCTTGCAAGACTGTCTGGACTGATGACATTTGGTGCATAGAGACATCAAAATCCAACCATACAAGACATATTGGTATCAATATATGCCTATAGAACCCTTGTTCACGGCACCATGACGATGGGTTCCTCAGCAGACCACCACATTAGAAGCAACAACTGTTCGGCCTGTTCAGCAGAATAGACTAGGGTTTCAGGCTGGTGGGCCAGTGGATCTACTTCGGGGACCAGGAGTACTAGAGCAAAGATCGTATGATGAGATGTTGAGAGCCACATCACTAGCGCGACTTCCTGGTTAAGTGGGCCAGAACGACCAGATCGATAGGACCCACTACAGTTGGATATTTGGGCGAGGCCCACATGATTCACATAACAATGAATAACTGCAAGGTTGAGCACCAGTCCACGGTGCTCGATACGTCAAGCACAATCGTCGACCAAAATTTTGGTTTTGGATAGAACTAGCTACTATAGAAGAGCATGCGCAGGGATGCACACTATATGAAATATTGGCGTTGAACGACAAGGTCGTGAAAAAAGTATTTGAAGGACCTTCCCATGGCATGAGTACTGCTGATGTGTTTCAAGAAAATTACCCAGATTGTCGCTCGCAAAGGAGTTAGAGTTTAAAATCGACTCGACTCGAAACTTGGAACTGAACCAATAGCAAGAGAGCCTTATCTTATGTCGACCCTTGAGTTACAAGAGTTGAAAAGGAAACTAAAGGAGTTTTTGGACCTAGGACTTACATCCAAGGGTGTCACCTCTAGGTGTGTCTGTTATTCTCACACGGAAGAAAGATGGGTCATGTAAACTCTGTATTCACTACCGTCATTTGAACGAGTCAACAATCAAGAAACCATATTCATTGCCAAGTATAGAAAATTTGCTTGATCAAAGGAAAGGCACGACGATGTATTCAAAGATTGACTGGAGATCAGGTTATCACCAGTTTTGAATTTAAGAGGAAGACATTCCTAACACTGCTTTCAAGACGAGTTTGGGACTTTACGAGTTTACTATTTTACTGTTTGGACTGACAAACGCCCCAGGGGTATTAATGGGCTTGGGGAATGGGGTGTTCCATGAATACTTGGAAAAAAAATTTCAAGTATTCATTGAAGATATTTGATATATTCTTGGAAGATGGAAGAATATGATGAACATTTATGCTTGGTACTATAGTGTCTACGAGAGAACAAATTGTTTGGGAAACAGTTGAGATGCTCCTTTTACCAATCGAAGATTAATTTACTTAGGGAATGTTAGCTCTGGTGGGGGTATCGTAGTGGATATAACAAAGGTTGAGGCTATTATGGAATGGCCTACACTGACGAATGTCCCATAGGTACGTAGCTTCGTGGGTTTAGTGGGATATTATTGACGGTTCGTTGAGGTTTTTTTTTTCAAAGATAGCAAATCCGATTACGAAATTGCAGAAGAAGAACAATAAGTTTTTGTGGACCATGAAATGCGTGGAAGAATTTTGAAGGCTCAAGGAGATGTTGACGACAACGTTGATACTAAAATTCCTTGACAGGGACGAGACTTTATTGGTATGCACCGACGCATCCAAGGAAGGCTTAGGCGAAGTCTTGATGCAAGACGGTCGAGTGATCACTTACATCTCGAGAAAGTTAAGAAAGCATGAGGTGAACTATGCGACACACAACCTGAAGTTATTATCCATTGTGTATGCCATGAGATTATGGAGGCACTACCTGATTGGATGAAAATTTGAACTAAAAACAGACCACTGTGGTTTGCAACACCTTTTTACGCAAGTGACTTGAACACACGACAAAGGCATTGGTCAGAACGTCTTAACTAGTACGACTTTGAGATTAACTACATAAAAGGAACAATGAACACAATGGAAAATTCGTTGAGTCAGAGACCACACATTTTTCAGTGATACCTATTCAGACGAACCTACATGAAAATATTCTAACTATACAACGCCACGATGGCTGGCATAAAGAGGTTAAGGAATTTATCGGACAAGACACCATGTTGGTACCAAAATTTGAGGGATTTACTGTGGACAACGATGGATTAATGAGATATAACAACCGGATTTACATACCGCCCAATGACAAATTGAGAAGTTTGATCTTAAACAAAGCTCATAGGGCAATGTACATGGCTCATCCAAGAGTCACCAAGATGAGGGCATACCTTAACCCCTTATTCTTATGGAAGGGAATGAAGGCATGTATAGTTAACTACATGGAAATATGTCTAGAAGGTTGGCAGGTGAAGGCTGAACATAGAAATCCAACAGGAGTGCTACGACCACACGTTATTCCAGAATCGAAATGGGAGGTCATTTCAATGGAATTCATTGGGGAAATTGTCGCTGACGACAAGGAGGCACGAATCAATTTTCGTGATAGTTGACACTCTGACGAACAATTCACATTTTTTCCTTGTGCGAACGATGCGTCAGGTGCCATGTGTAGATAGAGTTTACATTAGCAAGATATTGAGATAGCTAGACATACCAAAATAATCATATCCGATAAGGGAATCATTGTTTGCAAGACATTTTTGGACGATTTTCCCAAGAGGCCTTGGGAACACCACTGAA
>SNQJ01S0158033.1:11481-22059 GCA_010110895.2 Picea sitchensis
GTTGCAAACCCATGGATACTCCTCTTCCAGGAAACTGGAGGAAAGAGGATGCTACTTCTGGAGAGGTAGTGGATGCTACTGTCTATCGACAGTTAGTAGGTTCGCTAATGTATTTAGTGAACACGAGACTGGACATTTGCTATGTGGTTAACCAGCTAAGTCAAGCGATGGTTAAGCCTACCAAAATCTTTTGGAAGGAGGGTAAGCATGTCTTGAGATATCTGAAGGGCACATCTAAGTATGGATTATGGTACAGACAGACGGATGAGGTGAAGTTGCATGGCTTCATGGATGCAGATTGGGTGGGAAGCCCAACGGACAGAAAGAGAACATCAGGGGGGATCTTTAGTATCTGATCTACACCTGTTTCTTGGTACAGCAGGAAACAAAGATCCATGGCACTTAGTTCAGCGGAAGTGGAATACATGGCAGCAAGTCAAGTTGCATGTGAGGCTATCTGGATGAGAAAGATCTTAGTTGACTTGTTTGGTTCTCATTTAGATCTGACAGTGATTCATTGTGATACTCAGAGTTGCATTAAACTCTCGATTAATCATGTGTTTCATGATAGATCTAAGCATATAGATATCTAGTATCATCATCTCAGAGATTGTGTGTAGCGGAAGATCATGTTGCTTCAATACATTCCTACAGAAGATCAGGATGCAGACATTCTGATGAAGGCGCTCACTAGGAGCAAATTCGAATATCATAGAGACAGGATTTGGGTGAAAGATGATCCCTTTATTGTTGAGAGGGAGTGTTGAAAAGTCAACAAGAAACATGTGTCTAATTTACTTTTCCCTTAAATAAATTGGACAGTAAATATTAATCTATTATCTCATAATTACTTGAAATACTTAACTGAAATGGCAAATCCGTTAACTATGGGAAATTCGAGTTCAAAGGTTGGTTGGTAAGACATGGAGGTGACTTGAAGTTGTAACAGAGTTATAAGTGTAGTTATGAGAGTTGTGAAGTAGTTTAACTCAGTTAAGTGAGTTAAGCCCAGTTTTACTAGTTATAACTGAACTTACACTAGTGAGAGTTCAGTGAATTAATTATTAATTAATTCAAAATCAGTGAACTCACATGCAACTGAATATTCACCACAGTTAACTACATGCATGTCAGATCCAGTGGATACCTAGTTGAGATAACAGGTGAAAGGGACAGTTTGGATATCAGTTGTGATTTGAGTGAATTGCACTCATGCAATCACACATGCAGTGGATATGCTCATGAGCATGTGCAAAGTAGGCAATTTGAATTCATTGTGAGAATTCTAATTGCAGGGATTGTGCAGAGGAGGCAGGTTGTCTGGAGACAAAATTGGCACATGTATTTGTTGAGTATTGTATGACAGTGTGAGACGATTGTATTGTACTGAGAGCTCTTGGATTAGAGTTTTGTATGAGATTGTTTCATGATCCATGATATACATAATATATGATAGTGGGGTTTTTAGCTTTACGTTTCCCAAAAAAACTTTTGTGTTATGTGTTCTTGATATTTCACTTTGTGGTCATGGTTTAAATTTCCACAAGAATATTAGTAGAAGCGATTCTATATTTAACATTGGCATATAATTGTTAGATCAGGAGAATCACAGGAAATACATTAATTGTATTGAAATTTCTGCAGCGCCATTTCTCTCTAAAATTTCTCACTTGGAAACTAACTTCTTTGATTATGTCTATGTTCACTCATCTCTTTTCTCTCATTGCTTGATATGAAGACTCAACTGACAATAACTTATTTTCATCGACCCTTCAAATTCTTCTATCACTTGTCGCCAGTTGTTTCTGTTCTTCACGCCCAAACCTATAGTCTAATCCAACTTGTACTTTACATTCAATTCTTCCATGAAATCATTTGTTGGTGCGTAGTGGGAAAACCCGGGGCTCAACATTAATTCACCAACAAATCCCAAGATACCAGCCCTTTCAACATCACCTGGAAGCAGGGAAGTCTCACTTGAAGCACCTTTGGGGACTTTAGGAACCAGGATTCTACAGTCATGAAGGGAATGGGAATTGTTCTAACATTCTTTCTTACTTAACATTAATTCATCATGCACGGAATTATAACAACATCATGACAGATTCATCTTAACCATTCATCACAAGAGTAGAACCATCATATAACATATTCATATTAATCATCCATGCATTACATGTGTGCCATAAACATAACATAAAATAAACATGTCACAACATGCATCATGACACAAAGATTTAACGTGGTTCACCCCAAACTGGGTTAAATCCACAACAATTGGCTTCTTATATTAATCATTCTTGTTCAATTCTTACAACTGGTGGGCACTACGCTGAAATAAGATACATCAGTTCTACCCAACATGCCCTAGTCATTCACGCATACAGTGCACACTTAACTCCTTTTCTCATCTGTCACTTCACTCTCCATCTCTGACTCCAAGAGTATATCATTACTTGATCAACTAAATGACTAACTCACTCTTTGACTCTAATCAGCACTTTCTACCCAAAACCCATACATATTTATACATTCATATTAGGGCTTGTCCCATTACAAAATGGACCAAATGGTCTAACTACTACTAACTAACTTCTTACTTCAACATGCTAGCTCCTGAATATGCACTAATTGTCTTCCACGTGTGTTGCTCCTTTGCTAACTTGTCGTGTTGTTTACTCATGCATGATTCACAAAACTTATCCAAAATCGCCTGCTCCAACAAGGAATCAAACAACATTTTTTGGGGTCAAAAGTTTGTGATCATAGCTCACAACCCTTGATGTTATTCTACATATTGATACCTTTCCAACGATGCAAAAATCGCCTCAATCATAGCTTGTATGCAAAAGTTATTCCACCTACAATTTGACCTACCTTGTTGACCACCATGGTATGATTCGATGCCACATCAACCTCGATTACTCACACCTGTGGGGCTAGCCACATGTGTACTTTCAAGAATATTGTAGAAGGTCCAAAATCCTATCACTAATTCAGGTTTGAGGATGCAAAAACCCTATCCCTAGACGATTATGAGGCTATGTTGAATATCGTGCCACTATGAAAAGAAGGGGTTCCATTCTTTAGAATTATAATTCTTCCATATTCGAGCAAAGCATCTAGGATTACTATTTTTATATCATAATAGAGGAGGTAGAATATTTTGTAACAACCGTTCAGGCCATAGTGTCAAAGGCAACTCCATAGTGAGTGTCCCTTTCTTTGTAGTTGCATTTCATAACTGAAGAAAAGAGAGTAGAGAATATGCCTCGCCTTCTAGATGGGTTTTCTCTTAGATCATATTTCCCACAATACATATTGTGTTCATTTGTTTGGATGGTTTGTATATTTTCCTATTCAATTATTTCATAAATATAAGTAATATGCTAGTAATAATTAATTTGGCATCTAAGGAAATAGATTGCATAATCTAAGATTTTGTAATATTATAAGATCTATTCCAATGGAATATCCACAATAGTTTATAGATCATGCAATAATTCATGATAATCCTCACCACTTTCCAACTCTCATTTTATCTACTATAGAGCTAGTCACACCAACAATGTCTAATTATTGATCTCACCTTCACATGGGGAAAATACATCCACTATCAAGGACACTTATCTCTACATGGGAACACAATCCCACTCTGATACCACTCGATGTAGTACCCTAAGGCATGCAATCAATGTCATGCAATTAAAGAACGATGGCACACACTCAATAGAGAATGGAATTCAATACATGCTCAATAAAGAATGAGTATTACATAAAAATAAAATAGCAATTTATTCAACAAAGTTTTTTTAGAATAAATGGATAGTGATCTCAAGCCTTATTTGATTCATAGAGACAAATATCAAGGTCTCTAGATCATACACACCAGCCAACAACTACAAGAAGTCAAACGTCAGAGACCCAAAAGCACCAACTACATGAAGTTTCGAAATATCTAAACTATGAGGCAATAACTATTTGATTCCCAACTCGTTACGTTTCTTGGTGTAACCCAAACATTTATCTGATTAATCCTACCTTTACATAGTTATTAAGCACACCTCAAAGTTGCAAATGTTATTGGGGTTTGCATAATCAAAGTCAAATTGGAAAAACAAATGTGTGGAAGGAAATCAAGGAAACTTTTAAGGATCCATACTTATCATAAACTATAGAAACCTTGACAATTCTTACTAATTCTTAAAATGGAAACCATAAAATATTTGGTGACATTTTTGTAAAAATATTCAAATTTATATGGATTTTATGTAGTTTCTAAAAAACTTGGCGATTTTTAGAGTAAAATACTTGTATTCTATAGAATTTGGGAAAATCATTTTAGAAAGAAATGGAAATTGACAAATCATTTTTTGGAAAGAAAAAAAAAAACATGGAAAATTAGCCAATGGGTGAGATTTAGCCCCTAAAAGTTTCCCTGAAGGAAATATAAGTTTTGCGGTCACAACTTTGAGTAGGTATTAGGTGCACCCCTTAAAGATCCTAATTGTTTTATGAAATTTGGTGGGTAGGTAAGCAAGGATGTCATCCATATCATATCCAAATTTTAGTTCCTAATTCCAAGAATTGAAGGCGTGCTAGTCGAGATACTAAACCCTCACTATTGTAGAAATTAGGGAATCCATGCCCATTGGAACTAGAATTTTTCATGGTACTTAAAATCCATATTTTCTTATGACCATTGGTGGGTAGGTAAATATTGTGAATTAAATTCCACAAATACCGTAAAAATAGGAACAAGAACTAACTCCACGTGTTTATCATGATAAAGAGTCAATGAATAAGAAGCCACTTCAAGGGGGAAAACTCCCTTTACAATATATCCAATGCACAAGACAATATGCCTAAGAAAATGCATCTCCTTTCTTGTAAATAGAAGATAAAGTGAGAATGATGTATCCTACCACTAAGTTGAACTTACCATAACTAATATACTAATAATGAATGAGGGTTATGGCCTTAACATAGCCTAAAAACATTTTTCCTTCAAAGCTCGTAATTGAGGTCGTTTCTTCATGAATTGCTCATTTTCCCACATAGCTTCTTTTGGAGACATAATCTTCCACTTGATTATGTACTCCGTAATGGTTGTATTCCAAAGAGGTAGAGAATGTCAAACTATAACTTTTACTTATTCAAGAATCAACTTCCCTTCTTCATCTAATAATGTAAGTTTTGTTTATGCTGACACAATTTGTCCCATAACCGTTTTTAGGAAAGATACATGAAAAACTAATGAATGTGAGAAGAAGGGAAATCTAACTTATAAGCCACTTCTCCAATCTTGTGAAGGATCTTATAGGGTCCATGAAATTTTGGAGCGAGTGTTTTATTCTTCTTTTGTTTGAGAGTATATTACTTATAAGGTTGTAGTCTGAAAAATACCCAATCACCCTCCTCAAATTGTTGTTCACTTCAATATTGATCTACTTGTTGTTTCATTATGTTTTTTTTCTACTTGAAGGTTTCCTTTAAGAATTTTGAAAGTTTCTTTAATCTTTTCCATATGTAATACTACTACATGTACTTTGGAATTGTCCTACAAAAAACTATGTGATACCAGGAGTTAGATATCCATAAAGAGATTCAAATGGATACCTCTTGGTAGATGTGTGATAGGTGGTATTATACAACCATTATTCTAGAGTATTTCACTTCACCCATGAAATTGTTTTTCTGAAGAATATCAATGAAGATAATGTTGGATCACTGAGAGGGGGGTGAATCAGTAATAGAGCAATTTAATCCTTTTTAACCATATAATCCAAGTGTTATATCAATGTAGACCTATCATCCAATAAATGCAGAGTAAATAAGCAATGAACAAATGAACAATCATACACATACACAATACACCAATGTTTTACGTGGAAAACCAAAGCGGGAGAAAACCACAGAATGCTTTTTCTTATATGTCTTGAAGAATTAAATTCATTGGAAGCACCAAATTCCTTTGTTTTCCAGTTGCAACTGGAAGGAGGCTCCAACTCCCTAGTTTCTCAGGCTACAAACCGACGGAAGGTCCAACTCCCCAATTCTATGGATCCAACCAGAAGGAGGCTACAACTCCCTAAGTTCTCCGGCTACAACTGGAAGGTGGCTACAACCACCTATCCTTGCCTCATCCAACCACCCTGATGTATAAGTAGAATGAAGGAACCATTGTAACACTATCACTGTGAGATATACCACTATACAACTGTATCAACATGTACAACTGACTTGTATCTAACTTGTACAAGTGCCCTGTAATCAATATGTACCTGAACTGAACATGTATCTAAAAATACAACATGTGCGTGACCTTGTTGACGATTAAAATTGTCAACAAAGTTTTGCCCGCAAAGTGTTTCTAAAGCCTATTATTATAAAAGCTAAATAATAATAGTAGGTGGGACCCCCTTGAACTATTGAAGATCAGATCTGTTCATTTTTTATGTTGTGATGATGTGCGACACAACTTACATGGTTGATGAGATCTTTTGTTATTGGTGTTGGTTTTCTTCATATAAGATATAAGAGATATTTGATATATTATTACAATAATGAGTGTTCCATATATAGGGAACATAAGGTGACCATCCATGAATGGATGCATCCCTTGAATAATCAATAACTATTTATTATTATCATTTACTTATAATATACTATATTTAATAATCAATAATAATTGTGTTATTAATTATTATCTTTAGAGAATGTCTTCCCAGATGTTGTATAAACGTCAACACTCCTCTGATAGGGGAGACATTATACAACATACCCTCTTGTCTTTGAAGTATACAAACTTTACTTTAGACTCATGACACTTGTCTGTTGGTCTTGGGAGACATCTCTCTCCCACCTAAACCGAGGAGAAACTCCCTTCCTGGCTCTCCCTATGAGCCAATGAACTCTCTCTAAGATTAGGCTCACTTTGGATCTGCATGTAATATCCTTGCTAACATCGAGTCTTTATCTCAGTCTTGGGAGACATCTCTCTCCCACCTAAACCGAGGAGAAACTCCTTCTACGGCTCTCCCTATGAGCCAATGAACTCTCTCTAAGATTAGGCTCACTTTGGGTCTGCATGTAATATCATATAGCATCTTGAGTCTTTATCATTCCTTGTCAAATCTCCATGACTAGGACAAAGACTATACCAAGATATTTCACCACAGGCACACACCTATGAGTGAATGTCGGCTTGGTCCTAACTAACAAATGGAAAGCACTTCAAGGACCTCGAGTCCATATTATTCATTGTCATGATCAAGGAAGGACTACATATGGGCCCATTTATCACAAGTGCACCTTTGTGATAAATGTATCCTATCTCCCTTGGTCTGTAGCCAAATGTAGGAGAAGTTATGCCCGATGTTGAAACATTAACACTCCCTCTTAGCTAAGGAGGTATATTTCCATAGTAGTACACAACTTCTGTCCAGAGACATGCAGTCTTCACCAGTGGTACAAAACCACCATAGTAGTAAAATATTTGTCACACATGGCACTCCCATGTGGACTTCTAGAGGCTACTCCCTCTAGGAACACTTAGGATCAACTCCCCATAGTGTGAGATATCAAGGTCCAACTCCCTTGACATGTCCTCATGTTCTCTCCACATGGGACGATGGGATATAAGCCCAAATGTACTTATTCCTTCTCCAATAAGTGTTCCACTTATCCCTTCTCAAATAAGTGTCCTCACATATCAACTCAACTCAATTCACAGAGGAGTATGATCTAGAGAAAGTTTGTCACACATGGCACTCCATGTGGACTTCTAGAGGCTACACCCTCTAGAAACACTAGGGTCAACTCCCATAGTGTATTATGTCAAGGGTCAACTCCCTTGACATGTCCTCGTGTGCTCTCCACATGGGACATTGGGTTATAAGCCCAATTGCACTCATTCCTTCTCGAATAAGTGTTCCAATTATCCCTTCTCGGATAAGTGTCATCACAGATCAACTCAACTCAATTCACAAAGGAGTATGATCTGGAGAAAGTTTGTGACACATGGCACTCCATGTGGACTTCTAGAGGCTACACCCTCTAGAAACACTAGGGTCTACTCCCATAGTGTATGACGTCAAGGGTCAACTCCCTTGACATGTCCTCATGTGTTCTCCACATGGGACATTGGGTTATAAGCCCAACTGCACTTATCCCTTCTTGAAAAAGTGCCCCACGTATTCCTTCTCGGATAAGTGTCATCACAGATCAAATCAACTCAGTCATAGAGGAGTATGATCTGGAGAATGTCTCAGGAATCTGCAAACATTGACACTCCCTCTCAGCGAGGGAGGCATTCTCTGCCACGTCAAGTCTGTCACGGAAGTTATTAAACTTCATCCTGGTTTGGTAAGAACATCAACAACCTGCTCATATGTAGGAAGGTACTGCACCAATACTTCCTTCCTCTGCACCATGTCTTGGATGAAATGGTACTTGATCTCAAGCTGGTTCGATTTATCATGAAACACTGGATTATCAGAGATCTTCACACAACTTTAGTTACCATAATGAATAATGGTGGAATCCATCACATGTTCGAATAAATCTACACGGATCTTGTGAAGCCACACTGCTTCATAGACTATCATACTTAATGCAATGTATTCTTCTTCTGTTGTGATCAAAGCCACAGAATTTTGTTTCCTTCTACACCAGGAAACCATGGAATATCCCGAAGTGAAGCAACACCTGAAGGTGTTCTTTCTGTCCACTGCGCTCCCTACCCAATCAGAGTCAATATATTCCTACCATATCATATCAATACTGGAAGTATATCTCAGACCATGTCGAACTATGCCTCGCAAGTAGGTCAACACATGTTTCACAACAATCTAGTGTGTCTATCTCAGCTGACTTATAAACTGGCTAAGTGCACTCACTACATAGTAAATATGTGTTCTGGTGTTAACCAATTACATCAATTATCCAATCAGCTGTCTGTACAGAGTCAGATCAATTTCGTCAAAATCAGAAGAAGACACACTTAGTTTCTTTAGATTCATCATTATTGGTATAGCCACGGGCTTGAATTTTAGTATCTCAAACTTCTTCAATATCTCAACTGTGTACTTCCCCTCACTCAGGAAGATCTCATCAGTTCTCTACCACACTGCTAGTCCCAAGAAGTAGTGAATCATACCAAGGTCCTTTATCTTGAACTCAGAGGCCAACGCATACTTGCATTCAATAATAAGGCTCTATGTACCAGTGAGGAATAAATCATCAACGTAGAGGACTAGAATCAAGGCCTCACCATTAACAGTCTTGTAGTACAGGTCGGGATCAACAACACTTTTGTTGAAGTCCAAACTCATCAGGTGTCCATCAATCCTCGCATACCAAGCTCGAGGTTTCTGCTTGAGTCCATACAGGGCCTTCTTCAACCTACACACATGAGACCCCTTTCATGTATGACGGAACCATCTGGTTGCTCGATGTATATTTCTTCCTCAATCTCTCCATTGAGAAAGGTTGTCTTCACATCCATTTGATGTAGTTTCCAACGCATGGATGTTGCGAGGAAATAATCGTCTGGATAGAAGTGTATCGAGAAAAAGGAGAAAATGTCTCCTCATAATCTATTCCCTCCACCTGAGAGAATCCTCTAGTAACAAATCTCGTTTTGTGCCTCTCGATGTTGCTGTCAACTGTGTGTTTGATCTTGTATATCCATTTAGAAGTTACTGCAAACTTCCCCTTAGGTCTTGGAACAATATCCCACACATCATTCTTCATGATGGACTGATGCTCCTCCATCATGGCATCTCTCCATACTGGATGACTAGTTGCCTCCTCATAACAAGAAGGTTTAGAATCAATGATGTGGCTCATAGTTGCGGCATAAAACAAATATCTCTGAGGTATCTTGCTTTCTCGGAAGGTACCATCTCTTTTTGTCTCTTACTCAATCTATCTCTGACCAAGGATGACGATCTGATATTCCTTTGAAGAATCATTGTACCCCATATATGTATACTGAACACCCAAATAACCTAAAGTGTCCAACCTCAAGCTTTAACTCTTGTGAAAGCTTCCTCATGAGTCATGTTCCTCAAGGAATTTTGTTCTGAACATACATCATAGTCATGGATGCTTCTTCCCATAGAAACATAGGTAAATGTTGATCATGAATCATCGCCTTGACTGTCTCAACAATTGATCTATTCTTCCTTTCTGCAACCCCATTTTGTTGAGGGTTTTGAGGAACAGTGTACTCCCTCTTAATCCCTGCCTCAAATATATCTAGGACACAAGCTTCATGTGATCTAGACTAAGAGGGTTTTATCCCTACTTCTCATGCCCATTTCAATCACTCATCATTAAATACTCATGTCAATCGTCGTAGGAAACTTTAACCAATATTTCACTTACAATCATCACAATGTATTTCCACATTGCTCATTGTCTAAATTTGTGCATTAATCAAATGTGAATCAACCTCACTCACCATTGCACTAAATTAAACATTTATGTGCATAATGGTAAAATAATAGAAACAAATCAAGACTATGTATTGGTTTGTATTTCTTAGAGTGCAATTATCACTTTACACCATAC
>SNQJ01S0158036.1:22068-38463 GCA_010110895.2 Picea sitchensis
TGATGCAATATTGAAATCATCTAACTCATGCTCCCCCTATGACCATCGCTCCCACTGGAACCATGCCTCTGTGCTCTTTCTCCAAGCAATTACCTTTGCATCGGATAAATCTCTCCCCCTTTTTCATTAATGGAAAATTTATCTTTCCATTTGGGGTTGATCCCCCTAACTGAACTCTCCTTGGGGATACTCCCCCTGATTGAAATATTCCTAAAACTGATCCCCCAGCCTGAACTGTCATATCTATGGTGATTCCTCGTGTAAATATAAGACATATAAGATAATCATTCAAAATAATTCATTTTGGAGTAGAAATTACTTTGAGTCTCTGGCAAAGATACTCAAAGGATTCCCTTGGAAGCGGTTTTGTAAAGATGTCTGCCACTTGTTATTTTGTTCCCACATATTCAACTCCGATGTTCTTCTTTGCAACTTGTTCCCGTAGAAAGTGATACTTGTTGGAATGTTCTTTGTCTTGGAGTGCATCAATGGGTTTTTTGAGATACTGATAGCACTTGTATAATCAAAATAGATTGGAATGGGCTCATCATAGTCAACTTGTATATCTGTTAGAGTTTGTTTCATCCATGGAACCTGCATATAACATGTTTTTGTTGCAATATACTTTGTTTCGGCTGTAGATAAGGATATTTATGATTGTTTCGTTCTTATCCATGATACTAAACACTCACTCTAGTAGAACATTGCTCCACTGGTGCTCCTTTGGTCATCAATGCAACCTACCCAATCTACATCTGTGTAGGAAATAAGTGATAAATCCTTTCTTTTTGGATACCATAATCCAAACTCTTATGTTCCTTTGAGATATCTGAAAATCCTCTTCACTGTTAATACATGTGATTCCTTTGGTGTTGCTTGAAATTGTGCCACCTATCCAACTTCCTGCATTACATCTGGTCTGGATGCTGTCACATATAGTAAGCTACCAATCATTGAACTGTATTGCCTCTGGTCTGTAGACTTTGAATCATCATATTTTCTCAACTTGCAACTAGTTTGCATAAGAGTGGTAATTGGTTTTCACTCTTCCGTTCCAAACCTCTTTATCGTTTCTCCGATATACTTAGTTTGATAAATAAAAATCCCTTGGTTGCTTTGACGTATCTGAAGACCCAAAAAGAAGGATAGTTCTCCAAGTAATGACATTTCAAATTCATTCTGCATATACTTTGCAAATTTTTGGCTTAACTTATTATCATCACTTCAAAAAATAATATCATCAACATAAACTTCAATTAATAAAATAGTATCTTGAGTTACCTTGATGTAGAGGTTGATTTATGCACTTCCTTTTTTGAACCCTGCCTTCTTTATATATTTATCCATTCTAGATTACCATGCTCTAGGATCATTTTTTATACCATACAAGGCCTTGTTCAATTTACACACATAATCTGCATTCTCTGATAATTGAAATCCTTTTGGTTGTTCAATGTAGACTTATTCTTCAAGTCCCATCAGATACACATTAATATTCTTGGAGCATGCATAATCTAAAAGTAATCGGATTGCTTCCATTTTGGCAACTGGGGTAATGTCTCTTCAAATTCGATTCCTTCAATGTGTACGTATCCTTTACATACCAATCTATATTTGTTGCTTGTAACCTATCCATCTTCATTCAACTTATTTCTGAATACCAATTTTGTGCCAATCACATTCTTATTCTTTGGTATTGGAACCAATTCCCAAGTGTTATTCTTCTCTATTTTATCCAATTATTCATCCATGGCCCTATTCCAAAATTCATCCTCATTGGCCTCTTCAAAACTGTTTGGTTCAATTGTAGATGAGAGTGTTGGGGGCATTTTTTTTGGTGAACGGATTCTTCTTCTAGTCTCAACTCATGCATATTTGTTTATGATAATATGATATGAAGGATGATTCTTCTATACTCGTTTTCTAGGTGTCTTTGGAGGAACTTGTTGAAATTTCTCTTCTACTTTTGTCTAATCCTCTTCATCTTCACCCTCTACTTGTTCTTCATTTTCTTGGCGCACACCCCCTTCCCCTTCGCTCCTTCGGGGATTCTCGATATCCCGGTCTAGGATCATTTGAACTCCTAAGTCGAATCGACTCTTCATCTCCCTACTAAAACCCAATAAATTTATCATAGGTCCCTCTTCCTTCAAAGTGTGGGTCCTCCTAACCCCACAACTCTCTTCTTGGCCCTTTGAAGAAAGTTTGCAGCAACACTTATTCTCTGTGTTAGGCCCTTTCTATCATGCGACCTTTGGTTGTGTCCCAAGGCTCAACCACAAAATCTCTTCGGGCTTCGTCTTGTCCCTCGAAAACCAAATCCTATGTTCTCGAACTCTGAATCAACAAACTTAAATAGCACAAGCATAAACGGTCCCCATCCCTCCTTCCGATCGATGTTTTCAATCTATTCAGACTCCAAATTTTGGGAGTCTCTCGTTATCCTTTTTAGATATCTCTTATTGTACTACTCCTTCGAAGCATGTGGATTGCTTCCATGTGTCCCTTACAGATCTAACAGTATGGATTTAGACCACTCTTCCTAACTTCATGAAGACCTATGTTTTCTCTTGGAAACCCCCCCCGGAGCTCCAACTCTTGGATCTCCTGATCTTCTACCACCTGTCTCTTCTCAATGATGGACAATTTTGATCCCCTTCGGGACTTCGTTGAGTCCTTCCTCCTTGCTGACACTTAATTTTTTTTCCTGCTCAAGACTTAGATTGTTCTCGCCCTTACTCTACACTCCCTATAGAGTTCTATGCTATTACTTATTAGATTTTTCTCGTCTTGAAACCTTCAAGGTTCTCAATTCTTCTGTGTCCTTCCACGGACTTCCTGGTGCCCTCCTAAAAACTTAAAGCTATCCCTCCTAAGCTTGTAATATGAACTTATTGTATCCTGAACGCACTCCTTGTGCTCTCTTCGACCTTCTGACGACTTTTCCTCGAGCCATTTTAGAAGTATTAAATCATCTCCTTCCCTTGGTCAATGCAATCTTGCAAAGCATTCCTTCCTTAGAGTGGTCATTAACCCTGGGGTTCTCTTAATTCTTCCAACACTTCAGAATGTTTTGCACCTGTATCCACTTGTACTTACTCTATGCCCTCCTGGCAAAGTATTACAAAGTATTCAGTAAATATGAACTGTGTTTCCTCTTACACAGTCTTTCTTCCCAAGGTATTCAACCACCTTGAAATTTCCCTCAGTGTCTGTGAATTATCCCGGTGTGCCCTCCTCACAGCTTCTCTTCTGACTTGAATGAGTTCATACACACACTCCTTGTGTCGGCTCATAGAGTTTCCTTTCTTTTCCACACACTCTTTGCACTTAGCCTCGAGAACCAGAGATAATCCAACACACTCACTGATAGAGGATTATAACTCTATCCCTACAAACGATTTCTAGCATACATCTATAGGGAAAACACATATGAATGAAATTCACAACTAAACATCCATTACACAAAAATTGGAAAATAGGAAAATCTGTTACTTTCTATTAATGGTGTAATGTCCATTACAATATATGAGTCTAGACTATGAATGAGTCTCATCTCTCAACTCTCCTCCACTATATATTCTCTATTGGCAACAATACAAGAGTTTATACAAGAGGGGCTTGATGATCTTCCCTCCAAACTAAGCTAGTGGTGTCTAATCACCATTCAAAATTCCTAACTAATGAGGCATATTACAATCATGGAAATTTGATCCGAATTGGATGAATATCCCCCCTACTATCAACCACTTAATGGCTACCTCATCTATAGCTTGTGAGAAGGCACAACTTGGCTCTACCAACCTATCAACATTAATTTCCTTAATCACAATTTAGATTTTTGAAGGAAAAAATGAGAGGGTGGCACCTCTCCCTTCTTTGAATGCGCACCACTCGTGATAATAAGCTGGCACATGCTAAGGTGGAGAGATGCTCCTACATCATACTCCACAGCTACGAAAATTCATTAGCTCCTACTCATGACCTTCCTAGCTTTGTTGAAATCCTCCTGGATCCGAAACTTTCTCCTGGAGTTGTCCTTCTGCTCCTCTGCTTTATTTCTACTGTTGCTTCTACATCTTACCTTCTGCTCATGCAAGTTATCCTCTATCCAACTTCTCCTTACTGATCGCTTCCTTTGTTGACCTCAACATTAGCCTCCTTATCTCCTCTACAACTTCTTCAAGCTACTTCATTGGCTAGTTTCTCTTGTGTAGTCTGCTTGGCTACAAATCTTTGTGCGGCTCCATGGGTAGGTCATCCTGATATCCCATGCTTATTTCATCCCTTGTGACACTGACAGGACACTCTCTCGTAGACTCTGATTCTGTAGTCTCATCACTAAACTATTGTTCAGTTACCTTTTCTGACATACTAACTCCTGTCAGTCCTTCGACTGGTCCCATTCCATCTTCCTTTAGCTGCAACTCGTGTTGTTGTGTCTCCTATGGCATGTATATCTCATGGCAGCCACCTTCTAGTTCCAGGTTGTCCAACCAATCCTACAGTGCCTTCAAATCCATCTCCCACTAAGTGAGTAACTCAATTGGGTGCTCCTCTTCTGTTGGGATAGACTTCAGTGTCTGCTCCTTCTCCTCTATGACAGTCTCAACTTTCCATCCTTCTATTGCATATGCAACATCTGTGCTAAAATTTTCTCGAATTATTGGAAGGAATATCTCAACTCCCCCAATGACCATAATGCTTCTCTCATCCTTCTCTCTTATGATGGAAGTTTTTAAATTTTCATCATCTTCATTCACGCATCTTGCAGTTTCGCATGAATCTTTATATGGATGAGGCCTTTACTCCTCCTCCTCTCCATCTATCAACACTCCCTGCCGACGTGAACTCTCAGCTGATCTCATCTCTTCTCCCTTTCCCACTTGGAAATTTAGGATGTCTCCTCTACACTCCTGGAAGTTTATGAGATTGTCTGATCCCTTCACATTTCCCACCTGGAAACCTACGAGACCCCTCCCAGATCTCTTTCCCTCCTGTTAGGAACCAAATATCAATATAGCATAGAAAAACCTTAGAAAAAGTACTCAATGCCTTGAAAAAGAGATAATTTCAGATATTAAGACTCTTCGAGGGGGCAACCACCTTTTACCCCACTTAAATGTTCAAGTACAAGATGATTCCAAATGAAAATGTCACCTTGGTATATATAGGAGACTAGGACGTATAATTAAAACTAATGGAATAAAGCCGACATAAATAAAATAACATTACTAATGTAATATGCATCAATTAAGGGGTAATGAGCCAATATTAGGGCTTAACATGCCCCTCCCCTTTAGACAAGTGTTGTCCAAAATGATTGAGTAACTATGGATGCTTCTATATAAAAGACTCATCTTCCCAAGTGGAATATTTAGACGGTAGTTTCCTCCATTTAATGAGATACTCTGAAATGGATCTATTCCTCAGCTGGCGAATTCTTGTGTCAGTGATGGATTTAGGCTCCAATATGATTTTTCCTTCCTCGTCAAGTTCTGGAAATATAGTTTGAACTAGGATCTTGTCGCCTATAACCTTCGAAATATAGTTTGAACTAGGATCTTGTCACTATAACCTCTTTAAGCATGAAACATGGAAAATTGGGCGTACTAGTGAAGATGCAAAAGTAACCCAATTAGCGCTATGCACCAATCTTTTGCAAAACACCCTATAAGGGCCATAGTAATTTTGCGGTAATTTATTATCCTTCTTGGTTTGCTTGAGGGACATATATTTGTGCGTTGTAGTCTTAAAACACCCAATCCCCTACTTCAAAACTTCCTTTCACTATGATGTTGATCTCGGCTGCTGTTTCATGTGATTCTCTGGATCAAGGGATCAAATTTTGCTCACTTTCAAGTGTCGGAATGCATTTAAAATAGTGCCATTATACCCATCTCTGCCTTCCCGATTCCATATATATTTACTTTTCAAACTAAGTCCGTGATGAAGGGAGTTATCGCTGGACTATCTCGGCCAAGCCAAACAGTAAAATTTGATACCGACTATACCTCGGTCTACACGATGACGTGGAGGGTCGTACGATCATGATGACATGGTAGTTGGATGATGTGTCACATTTTTATTGGTTGGTGGTTGTCCAATCAGGTGATGGCACGTGTCATTTATAGCCAATAAAGTGTGAACACGTGGCCCAACCCATTACGGCCACGCGGTCACCATATTGGTTTATATGGTTGTATTTTTTATAATGATATAGAGTCCACGGGTTTGACCTCCGGACCTCCCCCACTATATAAACACTTCATAACTCTCTACTAGCCAATTTACCGCCACTTGTCCCTTGTTAGAAAGGCGGGAAACATTATATTTATGTTTACATTTTGTGTTATATGGAAGGGGAGGTAATGGGCTTAAGCCCCTACCTATGGTTTCATTACAATACATATGACCGTATTTATATATTGGCCTGGATTGTTGGAAAGCAATGCTTTACATACTTTGGATTGCAATGTATTCCATTACATATATATATATGTATTCCATAGTTTCATATTATATTAAAAATGCGCGCAGGGTTTTGAAACCCGTGGTTTGACCCTGGCAGGCCATCCCAGACGCTGGAGTTATATGGTTTTCTCAATGATTAACCACTTTTCCAGCCTTATCCCATGCTGCCCAAGTGTCGGTATGTTAGATGATGCATCTTTAACCATCCACGGGTTTGTACCGCTAAGGCCACAGTAATGACTAAGTTTTCACTTAAATGAGTGTGTGAGCCAGGTTTGTTGAGCAAGGGTGCGATTTGTAGAACAAGAGACAACAAAGTTGAAGAGGGAGACTTCAAGGAGGCTAACTTTTTCATTTTTCGACCAATTGAGGTGCCAAAGAGCCCGCATAGGCTCTTTGGGATGCTGGGAAGCCATTGGAGCAATGGGTTTGTCATTTGAGCATTGTAAGGCATGTTTTGAGAAATTTGAGCAATTTTAATAATACCGATCCATTGGAAGCTGGACTGTGAGATGTAGCCCCTGAGAGGGTGAACTCCTTTATCAAGTTGTTTTGTTTATGTGCTCATGTTCAATGTTTTATGTTGTTGTCTTATGTGTATTTTGCATAAGTAATCCTTAATTTATGTGTTGCAATTGATCCTTTGTTTTAAACACATAACATTTCACTTGTACACTATTCAAGTTTTTTCAAGTCTTTCATTTTTTTTAGATCGTTGGTATCGAGACCGGGTTTCAAGACTTGATTACATGTTTTGTTTCCTCTCGATACCTACAAGGTTGAAACTCACAAGAGAAGGTCAACTTATGGAGCTGTTCTTATCCGATGAGGAGGAAGAAGTTTCATTCACCACAAGTTGCAGAGACATTCACCAAGCATGGCACATGCACAAGATCATGAACATGTTCCAGAAGAAGAAGTGCATCAGGAAGACTATCATACTGTTGAGAGATATGATGAAAGTCGTAATGGAACGAACCATGATGTCTTAGGGTGAAGGCTCAACCCTTCAATGCATAAGGGAGGCGGTGGTGACAAGACTCCGTGCGAGATGGAGGAATGGTTCTTCTCCACCACCCTCCATCATCTCTTTCTCTTCTTCTTCTTCAAGTTCAAACCATCTTCCCAATGGGCATGGTGAAACTCCTTCTAGTCTAAAGCTTGATATAAAATTTTGAGTTGTGACTTTATAATGGAGAAGTTAACAATGAAAAGTTAGATAACTGGATAATTCAAATTGAAGTCTATTCTAGAGTACAAAATATTCAAGATGATGAAACCAAAATTCAGTTAGCTTCATTAAGATTAGATGGCCCATCACTCTATTTGGTGGGAATCTAAGACACAAAAGAAGAATGAAAAAAGAATGGAAAAATTTTGCTTCTCTTGGAATGATTTCATAATAGCAATTAAAAACAATTTTATCCATTAGCTTATAAACAAAAGGTAACAATGGAATGCTGCACTTTAGACAAGCAAAGGACATAAATGTACAAAGTTTTACTCAGGAGTTTAGGAGACTAGCTTGGTTTTGGGAGTTGATTTGTCTTCATTGTGAAACATCACTAAATATATTGGTGCTTTGCATAGTTATTTGAGGCATACCATACTCATGTTTAATCCCACCTAATCTAGATTGCTTGTGTACAAAGGCTCCATTTGGAGGCCGTGGGAAGGAATGATACTCATGTGGGTTTCAAGAAGACATACATCTAGGGAGCACAAAGGGAAGAATAAATTCAAAGGTAGGAAGAATGTTGTTGTGAAGGAAGGAGAAAAGTTCACATGTAAACATTGTTCAAAGGATGGCCATGATGAAGACCACCGCTGGAAGCTTCATCCTCGAAAGACCCAAGAAGTTTAGAAACAACAACAAAGGGAAGTTGAAGACTGTTGAGACTGTTGTACAAGATTTGGGTTCGATTCTGGTGATGAGACGAAGATCACATCGAATGGGTTACCAAGGTAATAATTCTGTTGGAAGTACTAGCTCTTCAAGTAAGGAAAATGTCAATGTAATTTAACAGGAGAAAACAAGAATTGAACTTTTCTTCATATAAGGGTCATTTCAAAACATACAAAGATTGATACATTGTTTGATTCGGGGTCACAAGCAAATCTTATTTCTAAATACCGTAAAAAAACTTAAGTTGGAAACTAGTCCATCCTAAGCCATACCTCTTGGTTGGATATGTGATAATGCTAAGTTACAAGTAACCGTGAAGTAAAACTTAGGTTTGCTATAACCGCCAATTTTGTTGATGAAGTAGAGTTGGATGTGATTCGATTGGATATATGTGGCATTGTTTTCTAGAGTCCTTTATTTGTACCGCATAGGAAAGTTATATTCTATCGTCAGGAAAAACAAATATCATTTGTTTAAAGATGGGGTTGAGTATAATGTTATCGTGAGCTCACACTTTATGAATTTATCAATTATAAATGCGTGGCAAATGAAGAGGTTATTAATGCAAGTAAAATCCTTTGTTCTCTTAATGATCAAACCGAAAAAATGATGTTGAGAACGAAACATTTCTGTTAAGGTTGTGATACTAAGTTAAATCAAATCTATTTGAAGTTGTTAATCAAGATGACGACATGTTTAAAGAACCTATGGATTACCTCATAAGAGGGAATCCAACATGAAATTCGCCACAACAAGATTGTCCACTTCCTAATATTGGTATGTATAGAATGTCGGCTATGGAAAATGCTAAGATTAAAACAAATCTCGAGTTGTTAGACAAAGGGGTAATTGTGCCAAGTTCTTCGCCATGGTTCTCCAATTGTGTTGGTTCCAAAGAAGGATGAACGTGGCGAATGTGTGTTGAATTCCGCCGTTCAAAGATAAACAATTGTAATCGTTAGCCTCTTCCACGAATTGATGATTTACTTGATCACTTAAAAGATGCAAACAGCCACCAAGTTAGATTTAAGGTGGTTATCATCATATTAGGATTGCTGAAGGAAACACATGGAAGACAACTTCAAGACTAAGCAAGGTTTGTTTGAATGCGATGTAATGTCGTTGACTCTGCAATGCACCTGCTACTTTCATGAAAGTGATGAATGATGTCTTGAGACCTTTTCCTCGATGATTTTGTTATTGTCTACTTAGGAGATATTTGATTTTTCAAGAAATTCGTGGAAGAGCATATTGAACATGTGAAAAAAGTTTTGGATGTTTTGAGGAAGAACAGCTTGTTTTTGAAGTTGTCCAAATGTGAATTTGGCAAAACCGCTTTATTTACTTAGGTCATATTGTTGGTGGAGGTGAGCAAAATTGATCCTTCAAAGTTAAAGTTATTTTGAATGGTCCTAATTCCAGTATATTTCAGGATAGAGGTAATAGGTTTTGGGAGTTGCTCAATACCGAGAAAGTTTATTGCTAATTTTCGTCCATTGCAGCTCCAATTAAGCATGTCATGGGACAAGTGTCAAGCATGGTTTTCAATGGGGAAAGCAACAACGCATTATTTGATACTTTGAAAGAAAAAGACTGCCTCAACACCGGTTCTTAACTTCCAAATTTAATACTAACCTTTGAACTTAATGATGCAAGTAATTATGCGATGGAGCATAGTTTCCGTGATGGTAAGCCAATTTGTTTTCATCTCAGACGTTAATGGTGTTGTGATTAATTATCCCACTTATGATAAGGAATTATATGCATTGGTTCAAAGTGTTAAGAAATGGAAGCATTATTTGTTGGGAAAAGAAACCATTATAATAATAATGTGACCATCAACCTTGCAATATTTTTACAATCACGGGCCAAAGCTAAAGCAAGCCAGGGCAACTTCAGATGGATGGGGTTTCAATAGTTTCATTTGGTTATTGGCATAAGAAGGGAATTTTAACAAAGTAGTTGATATGCTATCCAGCCTATTGTTAGTGCTTCAGCTTGAATTCTTTTAAGCAGAGTCCTATAATGAAAGCTATGTGGAAACAATATGCTGATGCCGACTCTTTTAAGGAAGTGTATGAAACTTTGTTACACTCTAACCATGTTGAAGAACTGGATTATCATTTGCATAATAATCTCTTGTATCATACTGGCAAAGCCAGGCATTCCACAGGGAGAAAGAATAACATCATAAGAGAATCGATTTCTTGTCACTTTGGTGTAGGCAAGACAAAGGGTAAATTTGCAAAGATCGCTAACGCCCAAGTATGAATGAAAGTGTTTCGCGACATGTTCGAGGATGTTCGCTAGTGCTACAAGTAAACCAAGTAACTGAAAGTTGGGTTTGTACACCCACTTCCAGCTCTTCTAATTCATGGGAAAGTGTTTCCATGGATTTTGTTGGTGGTTTACTCTAAGGTCGAAGAGGTCATGATTATCTTTATGTTGTGGTTGATCATTTTAGCAAGATGTATTTTGATGCCTTGTACTAAGCAATGAAAGAAACAAACGACAAAGTTGTTCTTTCAAAATGTTTGCATTTGGTTTTCCCAAGTCCATCATTTCGGACGGATTCTCGATTTGTTGGAAGTTTTAAGTTTGTGGCACCTTTCATGGACACCAAGTTGAAAAGAGCACAACTTTTCATCCCCAGCAGGTCGCATGGCTGTGACGTAGGTGGTGAATCATAGCGGTAACATCTTCTTCTCGTGATATTGCGCAGCATCCTAAGCTTTACGAACATTTACACTACACGCTTCATCATGCATAACGAGCTGCTAATTCAAAATCATCATTTGAAGCATTTTTTGGATATTTTCCCAAGTCACCCTTATATTTCATCTTTGGGAAAGATATTGTTGTTGAAGGGCAATAAGATATTGATCGGGCAAAGAAGTCCATTGAACAAATTACCGATAAGACCGTGGTAAGAAACGTTTGAGAAGAGTCGCCAAGTACAAAGAGAATGAAAAAGCATCGCGGGTCGAATATATGTCAAGTTGGTGATGAAGTGTGGCTTTACATCAGCGAGAGGCTTAAAGGAGAAGGTAAAAAGTTGAAACCAATTCGGATATGGTCCCTTTAAAATTATCGACAAGATTGGTAACAATGTTGCTTAGATTTCGCCTCCCCATTACATGCGTGCATGTATGCAATTGTTAATGCTGAGAATTTGAAGTTGTATGAGCCTCCGCTGATTGATGATAAAGCGAGAGCATGTTCAGATTCCTTCCATACATGATTTTTCTCCGTAGTATCTAACGTGAATCAAGTAGAAGACACCATACTTGATGAGGATGCAACTTCAAGCCGCAGGAATGTGGAGTATTTTGGCGAAGTTGGTCTTAAAGAGACGTAATCCAAGAAAGGCCAAGTGGGATTGAGTTTGGAAAGGTGAGGGAACTTTACTCTCTTTTTTTAGATAGACTGAAAGTAGTCTTTGGAGGTCCAAAAGCTTCCCAATGGGGAGGTGTGACGGAACAAATTTTGATCAATTTTCAAAGTTCTCAATGCAACGAAAATAGTGCCATTGCATCCGCCTTCGCCTTCCCGATTCCGGCGGTATATATTTACTTTCACAAATGGAGTCCATATGAAGGATTTATCATGATCTGTCCTCCAAGCCAAACAAGCAAAATTTTGACTGATCGCATTCGTCTGCACGGTGATGTGGGTAGGTCGTACCATCATGATGACATGGCAGTTGGATGACGTATCACATTTTTATTGTTGGTGGTTGTCCAATCGGGTGATGGCACGTGTCATTTGTAGCCAATAATGTGTGGAGACGTGGCCCAACCCATTGGTTCCACGTGTCACTATATGGCTGGTTTATATGGTTGTACTTTTATAAAATGATATGGGGAGTCCATTTGCTCGACTCTAATTCTCCCCACTATATAAAGCTCTTATGAAACTCCGCTAGCCAACTTACCGTCACTTGTCCCTTGTTATGAAGGTGGGAAACATTATATTTATGTTTACATTTTGTATTATAAAGGGCGCTGCCTAGGGTTGCTTCCTCGGATCCATGGTTTCATTACAATACATATGACCATATTTATATATGTCCGGCTCAGATTGTTACGCGCACGATTTATACTTGATTGCAATGTATTCCATTGCTAGTATATATGTATTCCATAGTTTCTATTATTATATTAAAACATGTAAAGTGGGTTTGGAACCTATGGTTTTGAATCTATTAACCGTATGTTGTTATATGGTTTTCAAATGGATTAACCACTTTTCCGCCCAGATTTTGGTCCTATGGCCATAAGCCCAAGTGCCGAGGCGGTTAGGGCTGGCGCACCCTTAACTGTTCTATGGTTTGCACCGTTGGCGTGTTTGTACCGTTGGCGCGGTTGCACTCGTTGCTGGGTTTTTGCGCTTAAAATAGTGTGTGAGCCAGGTTTGTTGGAGCAAGGGTGCGATTTGTAGAACCTGAGACAACAAAGTTGAAGAGGGAGACTTCAAGGAGGTTAACTTCTCATTTTTCAATCGGGATCGAGGTTTAAAGAGCCTAGACAGGGTTTTGGGACTGAATCCATTGAGCAAATGGGCTTTTCATTTTGAGCATTGTAAGGCATGCTTTTTAGCACTTTGAGCAATTTTAATAATAATGATCCATTGTGTTTTGACCGTGAGATGTAGCCCGAAGAGGGGTGAACTCCTTTATCAAGGTTACAGTGTTTATGTGCCGATGTTCAATGTTTTATGATGTTGTCTATGTGTATTTTGCATAAGTAATCCTTACTCTATGTGTTGCAAATTGATCTTGTTGCTTTAAACACATAACATTTCACTTGCACAATTATTTGGCTTTTAAGTCTTCTTCATTTTTTAGATCATTTTGTGCCATGGTCGTTGTCCTTTAAGATTTGAGAACTTCTGTTGTTGATTCTCATGTGATCTTCCACTACTTGAACCTTAGATTTTACTTCTAGAGAAGAAGTGATGAAGGAGGGTGGTATCCATAAAGTGCCATAATGGTGTCATTTTGTTGCAAGATGAAAGGAAGTGTTATACCACCATTCGGCCAAGGAAGTTCACGGAACCATTGTGTTTGTTTATCGAGACAAAGCAACAAAGGTATCCTTCTAGACATTTGTTCACTATCTCAGCTTTTGTCCATCGATTGAGGATGATAGGGATGAGCTATGAGCCAATTCGAGTACCCAAACAAGAAAATAATTCTTCCAAAATGTCCAATCAAGATGGGATCTCTATCACTCATAATAATTTTGGGTTGCCATGTAGCTTTGAAATGTCTCCATGAATGCGGTAGCAACTGCACTAGCTTTGAAGGGATGAGAGAGTGTACAAAAAGTGTGTGTACTTGGTCAATCTATCAACAACTTGATGATGTCTTTCCTTCAGACTTCGTAACCCTATGATGAAATCCATGGAAACCTCCTCCCAAAGTTGACTTGGGATGGATAACGGTTGTAAATCCACTGGGTCTTAATTTGTTTCACCTTTATTTTGTTGGCAAACCAAACATTCTCGGCCACAAACCTTGAACATCGGGCTTTAAGGCCATCCCAAAAATCCTTCTTAACTCTATGACAAGTTTTCAAAAATCTCTAGTTCCCTCCTACTGGAGAGGTTTGTAATTCCAATAGTACCTTTTGTTTGAGTTTGCAATTATTACATAAATATGTTTCTATCTTTGTACCATAGTGAATCATTTTTTCATGTAAATGTATCCGATGCATTGAAATCCCACGAACCTTGAATGAGAGTCCACACTTTTCATCATTCTTCCATTCATCCCTTTGCTTCTATTATTCAACTGGTTGGATGATCGAGATAACACGTAGAAAGGCCTCAACTTCTTCATCCTTTCTGAGAGTGCATCTACCACAACATTTTGCTTCCCCTTTATGAATGATTTCAAAATCATAACCCAATATCTTGTTACCCATTTTTTGTTGTTCTCTGAAGATAGTATTTGTTCCAACAAGTGTTTAAGACTATCATGATCCTGCTTTGACCTTGAAGTGCTCACCTATTAGGTAAGGATACCATTTCTCTCAATGCATGTAGTATTGCCATAATTTTGGGGCAATGGTTTGTGTAGTCCTTTCCTTTGAGTGGTTGGCTTTCAAAAGATAGAGGCCTTCCTTCTTGCATTAGGACAACACCAATTCCATTTCCGAGTAATCCCGAGGCATCACATTCCACAATAAAGGTTTTTGTGAAGTCTGGAGTGGTCAAGACAAGAGATTTGCACATCACCTCTTTAAGTTGTTTAAAAGTTTTAGTTTCCTCTGGAGTCCATGAAAATGCATCCTTCTTAGTTAGTGTCGTTAAAGGTGTTGCTATTCTTCCATAGTTCTGAACAAACTTGCGGTAGTAACCTGTCAAACCCAAAAATCCTCTAAGATTCTTCAATGTTTTGGGAATTGACCAGTCCATCATGGCCTTAATATTGTTAGGGTCTACCTTGACACCTTGATGAGATACAATATGACCCAAATACTCTACCTCCTTTATTGCAAAGAAAAATTTGGATGGTTTGGCATATATTTGTTGCTCCTTTAGTAGTTGTAGCACTTTGTCAACATGTCACACATGATCCTCCCAAGACTTGCTATAGATTAGTATATCATCAAAAAATACTAACACAAATTTTCAAAGGAAGGGATTGAAAATGGAATTCATCAACCCTTGGAATGCGGAAGGTGCATTTTTAAGGCCAAAAGGCATGACCAAAAATTCATAATGGCATTCATGAGTTCAGAATGTTGTTTTTGGGATATCTTCTTCCTTCATTCTGATCTAATGATATCCTAAACAGAGGTCCAATTTTGTGAAATAGATTGCTCCATGTAGTTCATCTAACAATTCATCAGTGACGAGAATGGGAAACTTATCTTTAATAGTGATCTTGTTGAGCTCTCTATAATCTGGACACATACGCCATGAGGTATCTTTCTTGAATACCATTACCATTGGTGTAGAGTAAGAACTTTGGCTAGGTCTAATAATGCCAACCTCTAACATTTCTTCGACCATTTGCTCAATTTCACTCTTCTGGACATAAGGGTATCTGTATGGCCTGATGTTAGGAGGAAAACTTCCAGGAATTAGGTGAATTTCATGATCATGATTTCGAGTAGGTGGAAGACCTTTGGGAATATCTTCAAATAATTTGGAATGCTTATCAATGATCCTTTGGAGATCTTGAGGAATAGATGGATTAGATGTTTTAACATCTAGTGAGCATAGTTGTGCAATAACACCTTGATGCCCCTTTTTCAATAATTATTTCATGCCATTAGAGCTTATCACCTTACCGGGTTTCCCTGTGATACCTCTTAACTCAATTTCTATTCCTTCCAATGAAAATTTCATGAAAAGTTCTTGAAAATTAAAAGTCACTGTTCCTAATGATTGTAACCATTTGATTCCTAGTACAACATCTACACCACCCATGAGTATAGCAATCATTGGACTATTCATTACATATTCCCTCATAGTAAGATTGATCTTATTGCATTTTCCTTAGAAATTGATAGTTCCTCCATCTGCAATCATTACTTGAAACTCTGGCACTGGATATACAAAGCAATTCATATCTTTGGCTAATTTATAGTGAATGAAATTATGAGTACTTCCAGAATCAATTAGGACTATTACCTTTTTCTTTTTGATGTATCTTTCGATCTTGAGGATTTGAGGAGTGATAATTCTAGCCAATGCATTACACAATATCATGGGAGTCAACTCTTCAGACGAAATTGCTTCTACGTTTTCATCTTGAGATGGTTCTTGTTCTTCTTCTTCTTCCTCTTCATAATCTATGTAGAATAATTTCTTCTCACAACACTTATGTCCCTTACTGTACTTGCTATCACAATTGAAGCATAAACCTTTTTCCTTTCTTTCCTCCAATTGTTGAATTGTCAACCTTATAGGTTGAGGTGTTTTAGAAGAAGGAGCATTGTTCTCTCTATAGATGTTAGGATTGGTCCTTCTAGTAGCCATAGCCATATTTTTACTTTCAACAT
>SNQJ01S0158039.1:0-18342 GCA_010110895.2 Picea sitchensis
TTATGTCGAGTGAACCCTCCCCATCTCCTAGCATTGTTCCCCCTGCTTCTTCATCAGGGGGCAACCACACTGTCACCGCGATCACTCCTCACGACCCCTTGTATTCCCAATGTTTCCAATGCGACGAGGAAATACTGGAAGAGCTAAACCATCTGGACTCTCCCTGGGATGCGCTACATCACCACGCACTCTTCTCTCCACAGGAATCCCCCATGCCTACTAACCACAACCCCATTTACGTGATCGAAACCAAATATTTTATCCCATCAGGGCCTATCGATTGGTTCAAAAATCCCATTCCTGCCCCTGATGCATTTGAAGAAGGTAATATGGCCAACATTTCCCCCACCATCAAAATCGACATTTCCATAAAAAATGGCATCGTGGAAGAAATCATCATTGGAGTTGCTTGCACTCCTCATGAAATCGACGCATATAAAGCCCTCTTCCAGGAATACAGGGATATTTTTGCTTGGTCATACATGGAAATGCCTGGACTCGATCCCTCTATTGTCGAACATCGCATTGACACCTGGCCCGACATCACACCAGTTTGCCAAAAACAACGACCGCTACACCCATCCAAAGCCGCGGCTATCAAAGCCAAAATTGACAAATTACGCGCTACCGGGTTTATTTACCCCATCACTTATACCTCATGGGTTTCCAACCCTGTACTCATTGACAAAAAACAGGGCACTATCCGCGTTTGCACATACTTTCATGATCTCAATAACGCATGTGCCAAAGACAACTTTCCAATGCCTTTCATCGATCAAATTATCGACGACTGCGCCGACCACGAGGCTCTCTCCTTTATGGACGGATTCTCTGGCTATAACCAAATTCAAATCCACCCAGCCGATCAGTATAAAACCACATTCACTACCCCTTGGGGTACTTTTGCATATCGTGTCATGCCTTTCGGCTTAAAAAATGCCGGCGCAACCTTCCAGCGGGCGATGACATACATCTTTCACGATCTAGCTAATATCATCCTCGCCTACTTGGATGACCTCACAGCTCGATCCAAGAAACGCACCCAGCATCTTGATGATTTATGAATCATCTTTCAACGGTGTCGTCAGTACAACATCCGCTTGAATCCTCTCAGGTGTGTGTTCTGTGTCACCATAGGGCGCCTCCTCGGTTTTATTGTTTCCCAAAGCAGTATTACCGTAGACCCCCTCAAAGTCCAAGCTATCACCGAAATCCCACCTCCCCAGAATTTACGGCAACTTCAGAGTCTACAGGGAAAAGCTAACTTTCTTAGACGCTTTGTCCCAGATTACGCCATACACGCACATGGTTTCCTTCGCTTACTACATCACAACATCCCTTTTCACTAGGACGACCATGCCCAACAATCATTTGATGATCTTAAAGCAGCACTTTCAAACGCACCTTTAATTAGTGCACCTGACTATAATCGTGACTACATCCTCTATGTATCAGCATCAGCTGTATCAGTAGCTGGCGTCCTCGTCCAGCTCGAAGATGATAATCATGAACATGTCATTTATTACATTAGTAAGAACCTCTCAGGGCCACCCTTGAAGTATAAACATGAAGAGAAACTTGCTCTTGCAGTTGTCCTCGCAGTCCAGAAACTGTGCCATTACATTCTGCTTCACACCACAAAGGTCATCGCAGATTCCAACCCTATGCAGTACTTTCTCAGCCACCGGCAAGTCAACGGAAAATTTGCTCGATGGATCGTTATTCTTCAGGAGTATGACCTCGAGTTCTCAACACCTAAGAGTAAGAATGCCCTCATTCTCGCCGAACTTGTCACGACCCTCCCCTCTGACATCACCAACGCCCCCGTCAATACCGACTTTCCCGACGAACATCTCTTTTACATTACTTTAGATGATCCTTGGTACGGCGACCTTCTCGTCTACCTCCGAACTCAAAATTTTGGTAACCACCTTTCACGAGATGATCATCGACGTATTCGCCATCAGGGCCCCCGCTACCTTCTCATCAGAGACATCCTATACCGGCGGAGCATCGACACCATTCTTCGTCGATGCCTGACTATTGACGAGACCGATAGAGTCTTAAACGACTGCCACAGTGGTGCATCTGGGGGCCATCTTTCGGGTATATCCACTGCTCAAAATATTATTCGAGCCGGTTACTTTTGGCCTACCTTGTTTCACGATTGCATTCATGCCGTGAAACGATGTGAGCAATGTCAGCTCTACGCCAACAAAGCATGAGCTCCCCCCGCTCTTCTTCACCCTGTCATTACTGCCGGCCTTTTCTGTAAATGGGGCATCGACTTTATGACTTGTAATCCCCCCTCCAGCAATGGTCACAAATACATCGTTGTCTCCATTGACTACTTCACCAAATGGGCCGAAGCTATGCCCACTTTCAACAACACCGTTGACACTACAGCACATTTTTTCTTTAACCGCGTCATATCCTACTTTGGAGTACCCCTCCAACTCGTTTCCGACCATGGGAAACACTTCGAGAATGAGATATTCATCGAACTCTCATCTCGGTTAGGCTTCTCTCACGAGTTTTCCTCACCATATTACCCTCAGTCTAATGGACAGGTCGAGGCAGTTAACAAAGTCCTCAAGACCATGTTACAGCGCACGGTTAATAAACATAAAACCAATTGGCATCATATGTTATTTTCTGCGCTATGGGCTTATCGAACGGCTGTGAAGACCGCTACTGGTTTCACACCGCTCCATTTAGTCCATGGGGTCGAGGCAACTCTTCCCATCGAGTGCGAGATTCCCACCTTACGCACCGCAATTGAGCTATTACCTGACATTGCTCCAATGGAGCAGTGCTTGTTGAACTTGGAGTTTCTGGATGAAGATCATCGATCTTCCTTACAGAACAACGAGGCAGCTAAAAAACGATTGAAGGCTACCTTTGATCGCCATGTCAACCTTCGATCATTCCGCGAAGGTGACCTCGTCCTGGCTTATGATATCACTTATGATACCTTTGGCCATAGAAAATTCAAATCACTTTGGCATGGCCCTTACATTATCCAACATTGCCTCACCAAAGGCGCCTACATCCTGGCCTCCCCTGAAGGCCTCTCTCTCAAGGAACCCGTCAATGGGTTGTATCTCAAGAAATTCTATGCTTAAAAGTAGTCATTCTACTTTAGGTTATTTCTTTTTCTAGCATTTTTAATATTTTTCTCCTCCCCTCTCATCTAAACTATCCTTTGTGCTATTGACAGATGCTTCCTCCACCAGCCTACCACATCGGTTGCACCGACGGCACCAGCCGTTGGACACAAAATCTCGCTTCGGCTGCTTGGGTTCTCTACACCCCCTCACATGAAATACTCCATTCAAGCGGCATATGTTTGGGGTCAGCCACCAACAACCAAGACGAATACACTGTTGTCATTGGCCTCCTGGCCGATGCCCAACATCATCATATTCATCACCTTAGCGTCTTCCTCGACTCTCAACTAGTCGTTCTCCAGCTCAACAATGTGTACCGCGTACGTGATCCGTGCCTCTTTCGCAAATACCTGCAGGTTAGGTTGTTATCTCAACATTTTGATTCCATTACATTTACACACATTCCAAGACAATTGAATCAAATAACAGATCACATAGCTAACATGGTGTTAGATTGGCATATATCACATCAAGCTACACATACATAAACACATCACAAATCCTGTCACAATAAATATATAGAATGGACGTAATCAACTCATCAGCAAAAAACATGTAGACAACATAAGGATCTCAAATATGTATACTCATGTATATATAAAGGCCCATCAGGCCATCTGAATGTTTACATACAAAAATACATGTATCCGTAGGCCAATGCAGCACCTCGGTACAAAAAAGGGCTCACCAGCCTATATACAACAAAAAATAGATATACATCATGCACCACTCATGGTGCCTCTATCGCACCACCACCTGCTCCACCCTCAGGCAGGGGCGGCCCACCACCACCTGCCCCAGGCGGTGGTGGTCCACCCCCTACAGGACCCTCCTGCCCCGGCGGCAGGCGTCCACTCGTCATAGCAGCAAGCACCACTGCTCGTCGCACTATGGACCGCCATGGTGGCGGTACCCCCACACACTGCTCCAAGAAACTCTCGTCCTGGATACGCGACCACATGCCCTCATGCACATCCTGTAAAACCATCTCCAAACGATGGCGTATATCATCAAAATCCACTCTGGCCGCCGCCGGAGAAGCGTGTGATGGCCCCGCACCAGGGTCATCAAACCGACGCCTCCTCGCTGCCCTCTCTGGCTCAGCTGGTCGCCCCGCAGCGTCATCCCGCCGACGTCTCTCTCCCCGTGGCAATCTCTCTAGCTCCCGACGAACTAGCGCTCTATGAAACTCTACCCCGCGCCCGCGAGGTGCCACATCTGCACATACAAATAAACAACAGATAGTATCAGTATCTATATCATAAACATATGGACGACTATCTCAAAAAGTACACAACCATACACATCTACATCATCAATCAACATACCTCTATGATCAAAAACCTCCCCAGGAGGTAGCACCATATCTAGATCATCCCGGAAGTCCACCCCGGCATAGGGGTACTGCAAAATCACCTACGGCATCTACTGCCATACCTGGGTTTCCTATGCCGAAAAGAAGTGGCCCCCTTCGCCACCACCATGGTGAAGAAATATAGTCGACCACCGCCTCAACCGCGGCTCTCATGCCCCAGGCACACTCAATAGAATCCTCAGGCGTAGCATCGACACCCTCTTGAGAAACCGGGCCACTAGGATGGACCCAAAATCAAACTCCCCGGCATCAATAGATCGACAGTGGTCCAACTGCGCCACCATCCTAGCATGCAGTGTCATCCCCCAAGCGAAACGCTCACTGGCCAACACTCTCTCCAGCACCAGAAGCTGGCCACCACTAATCCGTTGGGTCGTCAGTGACCCATATACGTGTACAATCATCACTTCTATACAGCGATGTGCCAGGGAATCTATTGTCGATATACTCACCACCATCCCGGACATGAAGTTCTGACCTGAACAATATCTCCAGCCGACATCGGCGAGCAAAGTACTCCTAGGCAGCACCGGCTCCGCCGATAGGGGTGTTCCCCGAAAGGGGAGCCCAGTCAAGAAATATACATCCTCCAACGTAGTGAAGGGGATCTTCTCTCCTCGCATGAGGAAGCAATGCAGCTCCGGACTCCACATCTGAACCAGGAACTGTAACAGATACTCCTGTGCCCATATCAACGAGCACTCAAAAAACTTTAGCAACCCACAGGTTGCCAAAGTCGCACGCACACCGGGGTCCTCAATGGCCACGAAATCTCACAACTAAGCTTAGTCTCGCTCTCGCCACCCCACTGGCATCATCACCACCATCCACCTGCAGACAACACAGAGTCCTATATCAGCTCAAGCAACCATCCACAACATAAAAAAGACTCATTTTATACACTTCAACCTTGCCTCCTCAGCGAGGTTTTGTCACCCACAGGCGCGCACACATGCGCGCCTGTTCACTACACAGGTGCACATCAATGTGCACCTATTTTCTACACAGGTGTGCATCAATGCGCATCTGTTTTCTTCATAGGCGCGCCCCCAGGCGCACCTGTTCACCATACAGGCGCGCACAACTACACGCATGTTCAAACCTGCAGACTCGCACTTGTGCGCTCCTGTTCACCCCACAGGCGCGCCCTTCGAGTGTGCCTTAATTCCCCTCAACCATGCCCCCATGCACGTATATCCAGTGGGCAGGCGCACACGTATGCGCGCCTATCACCGGATCGCTCGCGCATGTGGGGCCCATACCCCCTAAATACCTCCGTACAGCCCCTGCCCAAAAATTGAAAACCTATTTCTATGCAGGATGATCAGACCACTAACATGATACTCGCAGATCCTCAATCGGATGCCTCGTCCTCCCCGAATATCCCAATATCCTCTGAAAACTGCTCGTCTAGTCACTATTGCAGCGGGTACAAATGAGGTGGCAATGTGGGCCCTACAGCTATATATAGGCCTTTTGCCAAACTTCCACTCACCATTCCGAGAGCCTACGGTGTCCATTTTTCAATCCGTCTTCAGCCATGGGATCAGCATCCCGTCACCTACATCACAGCAGTCCCTGGGCTTCTTTTCATCCTAAGCCCCCGGGGCACCTTTTTTCTCCATGGTCAGGTACACATGCACATATTTCATGCTTATCAAATACATGCTCATATCTTCGATTCTTTTCAGATATTGTTCACTTTGGGTATTTGGTTTTTATGTGTGCAGGTATTTGATCATCATACATCGACACAACCCCTTCAGGTATATACTCAGCACTGGCATGTAGTCTTTCCCGCTGTATCACATTTACATTTCCAGTCACACCCTCTGATATTGGCCTTTAGGATCCCCAATTCCCGGCTCTGCAGTACCCACGCCTCCATTTTCATCTTCGGTACTGTTACCCGGTAGCATTTTCACCCACATGAGTTGTCCCATTCATAGCACCTTTTTCCACTTTTTGACACTCATGCTAATTTTCATTACCCTTTAGGGATGGGAGTCCCGATAGTCTTTCATCATGTCGTGAATCAGCCACATACTCCTTCTCTTCATTATGCTAGCTTTCCCACACGGACTCCCAGATTATCTCTTTACAGTTCTATTTTTTACCTGCAACTCCGCAGTATCATGAACCCTCCATTTCATCCACAATCAGTTTGCCCATCTGTGAACCTACCCTCATTTCACCTACCTCATACAGAAACTCACCATTAGGGCCCCCACCCTTCATCAGTTTTCCAAGCAAAATATGCCCTACGTGGGCCACCCATATCACACTGGGGCACCCGTTTCTATATTTGTATATTTCTCCCCAAAATTATTCGTTATTTATTGTACAAACGCCTTTATTTCCAGTCATTACATTATCTTGTTTTCGTCACCTTTGGCGACTTGCTTCCTTCCTTTTGGCCAAATGCAACCCATGTCACCCTTGGTTGGAGCATTACTTATCATCTACCCTTGTCGCCCTCGTCCATATCTTCAGAGTACCCCACAGGTCACTTACCTCTACCCTCTGAATTTGTTCACCTTGTCCCGCCTCTAGCACAACTTATCACCGGTCTTGTCGTCCCCCTGACACTCGACCTCGTTACACAGTTGCGGCCATTTTTTATCTCATACATCCTTCAACCAAGGGAAGTCTTGAGTCTTCCCACTTCTTGACTTTGTCCATGTACCTCTGCCACTTCCTCACCTCACTAGATTTCACGAAGCCCTTTGCTTCTGGGAGTCGCGTCCCCCTTTTGTCAACATCAGCACAATTTTCCAGAACGGTGACAGTATCTTGATTCTCATTCTCCACTCAATGAGAGATCTCGGACGACACAGGGTGAAACACCATTGCTCCCTGCTGTCATTGACCCCCATAACATTCGACGCCAACACTTTCTCATGTTATGGTGGGTCTTACTTTGTGACTATTGCAGTTAGTTCTTTCATTTGCTGAAGACCTCTGAACTTGGCAGGGCTATCAATGCCCACATCATCGCTGCTCCTTATTACCGCGATCACTGCCTACTATTCAGAGTATGATCCTTTACATAATTATCTCTTGCCTTTATCACCACCAACCCCAAGGGCACTGAAGTTGTCTACACCAACACTTCAGTCATATTTCTTCAGAGTTACATAAGCACGAGCATGGGGCATGCCCTCCTCGTTTGTACACAGTTTTCTCTTTTATCCACCTCATGGCAGATCGGGTCCTACTGGTTCCTTTTTTCTCCAACAGATCGCTCTAAACGATCCCACTATTGCTCTATATTACAACAACATTCTCAGTAGAAGAAACATTGATGGATTTCGGCTATACGTATGCTCCTAACCTCATCCATCAGGGGGCATCTGTTATCATTGAAATTTCGTCCGCACATGGTTACAAGAACTCAGCATCGTCAAACAGTAATGAAGTCATTCATGGCCCTGAATTAATATCACAGCATTCAAAAAAGGCCAAAAACTATACAAAGTAGTGAAAATTTGAAGAAAGCTTTGCAGAAGTTGGGCACGCGCGCACATGCGCAAAACAGGAACGTAGAAATCGTGCACATGCGCACGATGCACGACTATTAGTGCAAAAAGTCGCGCACCTGCTAAACAGCGCATTTATGAAAGTGGTCGGCCTCCCAACCACTTATGGTTCAGCTCCCAAGCCGATTTGACCTCCAAATCCAGGCTGGATCCAAATGGTGGGCTGGTCAAAGACCTAAAAATACCCTAAATGGCCTCTTTTCACACTACAAGGCAGTTAAACAAAATCCCAAAGCAATGCTATAAAAAGCCATGAATGCACCTAATTTTCTGAAGGAATTCTAAGTAATGTTATGCTGCCTATATTGTTTTAAGGACTCCATCCTTGACAAGAGCACATTGGCACCATTACATTGGACAATCCACCTCTCCATTGAGTGGATTTGTGAAGAGTTATTTCATCACCATTTTCATTTTATTTGTTGTAAGAAGAGCTATCTAGTGAGGGTCCAAGAGCCTTCTCTTGGAGGAAGAAGGGACTCATAGTCCCCTTTCTTCTTGGTGCTTTGTTTTCATCAATAGATCAAGCCTCAAACATTGGTGACATGGGTCTTTTTGTTCTTGTTATCTCTATGTCCTTATGTTCATGATTTTAATTTTTATTGCATCTATTAGTTTAATTCTTAATCATAGTTTTGTTTTTCTTTCTCTAACTCTTTCCTCTACAGCTGTCCTGCTCAGCAGACCCAAATGAGCTTGCAAGCACCTCTTATTTTCTCACCAAGGTGACGAAAGACGCGCAACACAAAGGACTGATACCCATTATTGCAGTAGTCCTGATATGTGGTGAACAAATCAAGCTATCAGATCAATGGTTAAGGTTTGATCAAGGACATGATTGAATGGTTGTTGAGCATTGAAGCTCTACTATGTGTTCTAGTGAAAAATGAATAGATCGATGGTTGATATTTAATCAAGGATCGGATTGGATAGTTTCTCAGCGTTAAGGGCATGTGCAAAGATCGCATGCAATGGAAGGATATTGATCCTGGTTTCGAAGGTTCTTTACATCCCAATTTAATGGAGAATCGAGGGATATGGAACCGACCTGTTAAGGATGATTTTTTCATAAGGAAAAGGGCCTAGGTGCATAGGCTCTATAAATAATGATGCCATGATCACTTTGAATAGTGTGAGTGAATATGTGTGTGAAGTTCCAAGATTGTAGAACCAAGAGTGGAAGAATGTGGATGTAAGAATTGAGGATGTGAGTTGCAGATGTGGAAGTGAGGCCCTGAGGTGCTCAAGTATGTAAATATGAAATAGATTGAAATGTAATGGTCTAAGTGTGGCTAGGAGGTGCAAGGTAAAAGGAACATTTGAAGCCATGCAGATTTTGAACTGGTGGAGAGTGTTGTGACAACAAAGAAAAAGCAACAAATTTGTGCAGGTAAAGTCTTGAAGTAAAGAGATGATTTTGTATTATTGATAGTTTGTGGATATTGGTGTCTCCAACAGGTTGGTACCTGAAAATATTGCGGTTGTAGGTTAGTTTTTACAAGCATAGTTGAGTTGGTGTCTCCTGTAGGTTGGTGCTTGCAAATATAAGACTTGTAGGTTGGTTCCTACAGGAATTGTTGAGTTGGTGCTCGGTTGTGGAGATTGGTGTCTCCTACATGTTGGTGCCTACATCATATTATAAATATAATTTTTGTGGTTTTCTCCCATTTGGGTTTCCATGTTAAATCTCAGTGTATTGTGAATTGTATGGTTGTATATATATTTATCATTAACTTCTTATGGTTGCTAAACTAATAAATTGATAAATATTGTAAGAGAAGAGAAAACAATCATATATTGATTTACCCCCCTCTTAGTATATGTAAGTGTGCCAACAGTTCGTTGTAATTAGATGGAAATAAAAACACTACATTGCAATCTACAGATCCCTGTAGAGGAGGATTCTATGAAGAGAATCGTTGCATGTTGACGAAGGAGTTCAATCCATGTGATTTGTTGCTGGAAGAGTTCGATATGCACACCAATTAATAAGGTCAATATGTGCTTGATGTGTTCCTAGTGCAACCAACATGTCCTCCTGCAAATGACATATTAGGGTCATTGTTGCTTCATCTATGTAAACTCGTACATGTTCAACTCCCCACAGGAGGTTTTGGTGTTTGTATGTAGAATGATTTCCAACATTGGTGTTTCAACATTAGATTTGTTAAGTAGAAAGAGTTTTTTTATTATTGAAAGTATATTAAAGCATATTTAGGAAATAAATAATAATGATATATCTCCAAAGCCATAGGAGGAATTGAGCAGGTTCATCGCAATCTGAATAGTTGTCTAGTGTTTGACAATTGTGGATATAGGGAAGGATCCCTCATTAGTTGCGACAAAGAGTGGTCCACTATTGCGGTTATGAGACTTAGTGTAGTCCAATAATTAACTTTGGAAGATCGAGTAGTGGATCTAGGGAAGGATCCCTCATTGGTTGTTGAAGACGATAGTGGTTTGCTAGTGAGGTTATGAGACTTAGTGCGGTATAGTAATTGACATCAGGAGATCTGTGATTCAGGAGTTTGGGAGTGAAACTTGCGAGCTACTGAAGAAACTTGATGGAGTTGAACCTGATTCAGTGAGGCATCAAGTGAGGTATTCAATGTGTATCACATATTCGATTTCACTGCATTTTATGTTTATTTTTTGGTTGTCCCTCATCGCCAACCCTTTTTGGCATGTATATTGAAAAGTTAGAAGATTGTTTGGAAGAAGTAGGTTGTGTTAGCCCAATTCTCATCGGTATAGTCATCATTTTTCTTATTTAGGTTGATGATATTGTGTCATCATTTTTGTTCTTTATGTTGATGATATTTTTATTATGGTGAGGAGTCCCTATGACCTTGGAAAGCAACTAAGAATCCTCAAGGATTTCCACTCCAATATAGGTATGATTGTTAATATTGATATTAAGTATTAATACTGAAAAAACGTTAGGATCTGATCCTAACCCCTCTCCATGGGTCATTAGTTAGTAGGATATGTTTTCCATTTAATAAAGGTCGACATTAGTTAACAATGCCTAATAAATAAAGAAGAATAAGTCAATGTAAGAAGATCTAATAGAATCTTCTGCTTCTAGAAAGATATTCCTCTAGAAGTTTCCTTAGAAGGTAGAATTAGTATAAAGAAGAGTAGGAGGAATTGGATATTTTGTCTTGGATATTATTGTAATAGAGCTATGCTCTACTAGAGGTTACCCCCTCAAAGAGGCAAGTGAAGATTGTTATCATAATAAAGTTGATATTCCTGATGATTATTTTGGTGCTATTCTATTGTTCTTCTAATATTTTTTCTGGATATATCATTATTATTCTATCATTTCCTGCTAGATATTTTATGTTCTGCATAATATATTGTATCAAGAATATTGCAAGTGGTATTAGATCTCTTTCTAGGGAAAGACTTGTGGGATAAATTTTTTAAGGGTAGAGACGTATTTCGATGTCTTTAAGCTGCAGAGATTTTTCGTTACGCACATAAACCCATGGTTGGGGAGTCACACACACAGGAAATACAAGTGGTTCTTAAGAGCACATCTATTGGAAACCCTTGTAACCCCTATTGATACCCCTTCTAGTGGTAGTGTATTAGACAACACCGGTATATGGAACGACCTAGGAATCCTACAACCCTCTGTATATAAATTGATCGGTCGCATGAATGTTATAGTGTCACTGCGAACAACACTCAGTAAGTGACTCTCTAGTACCCGGGTAGTTAGGTACTACGGCTAAAGGTATGATCTATCCTCCTTAGTTGGTGCCCTGAGATATTGGGTCAAATAATATTGTTGGACCCCACATGTATAGAAGAGTGATATAGCATAGGGAAAACCCTTGACTCTAGATTCCCTTTAAACCCTAACCCTTGGGAACAGAACATAGAAAGAAAAGAGAAGATCTATTGATGTGCAACCTTGTCGTCTACACTTGGGTTGAAAAATTAGTACATATTTTGTCCTGTTAATAATTTGGGCATTCCGCCATCTTCATCATGTGGACAAAGTCCTTCACTTGTTGCAGGAAAACCAATTGTTTGTCAAAAATACCAAATGTTCATTTGGCACCAATGAAGTGGATTACTTGGGGAACATTGTCAGCAAATATGGGGTAAAAGTGGACCTTAAAATGATACAAGCTATACAAGAATGGTCGTTCCCCATGACCTTAAAGCGCCTAAGGGGTTTTCTTGGTCTCACCAAATATTACAAGAAATTTTTCAACCATTACATAAAAAATTCTAAGTCCATGACTGACCTCCTTAAGAAGAATGCATTTCATTGGACACCTGCTGCTGAGCAAGCCTTCACATAGTTAAAGAGGTCCATGTGCACTACCCCTTTCCTAGCAACTCATAACTTCAAAAAACCTTTGTGGTGGAATCGTATGCTTCTGGCACGGGTATAGGTGTAGTGCTCACCCAAGATGGTCGACCCTTGACATTTACTAGCCAAGCGTTGAGTAGTTGCAATCTGGGCCGATCTAGGTATGAAAAATAAATGATGTTCATTCTCCATGTGGTGCACACCTAGCGACCATATCTCTTGAGACATCATTTTTAGATTAAAACATATCACCATAGCTTGAATTATTTTTTGGAGCAATGATTATCATCCACAGAACAAAATAAGTGGCTAACAAAAATGTTGGGTTATGATTATGAAATCATATACAAAAAGGGAAAATATAACATAGTAGCATATGCATTGCAAGAAAACATGAGGAGGAGGACTCCCTCATTTCTTTATCCTTACCAGTCCCTTATTGGATTGAAGAAGTGCACCAAGAGTGGCTAACGCACCAAAATACCTCTACATTAATGCAACATCTTCAGGAGGACCCTAATCCTCCCATTGGCTATACTTGATAGGATACTATTCTCCGATATAAGGATATCTTGGTTCTCTCACCCTCCTCAATACTCAAGTACAGGATATTAAATGATATGAACTCCTCATCTATAGTTGGTCATTTGGGATTCCAAAAAACATATTCTCGTTCTCTTCGTTCCTTTTTTTGGGAAGGCATGAAGAAGTATATACTTCAATTTCTCACAGAATGTGAGGTGTGCCAACGTAATAAAGGAGAAACAGTCAAGTCTCTGGGCGTCCTACAACCTTTACCCATTACATATTCTATGTGGATAGAAATATCCATGGATTTTATAGTGGGCCTTCCAAAAGCCGGGAACAAGTCTGTCATCATGGTGGTGGTTGATTGCCTCTCCAATGTTCATTTTTGTCTCTCACCTCACCCTTTCACACCGAATCTCATAGCACAAGTCTTCCTTGATCATATTTTCAAGCTACATGGCATTCCAACCTTTATTGTCTCTGATCGTGACCCAAATTTCACCAATACATTTTGGCAAGAGCTATTTAAATTGCAGGGAACCCAACTGAACATGAGCACAACTTATCACCCCCATTTTGACGACCAAACAAAAGTAGTCAACAAATGTTTGGAAACCTACTTGCTTTGTTTTTCTTCAAAAAAACAACACCATTGGGAACAGTGGGTACGATGGCTTCCCTTGGAAGAATGGTGGTACAATACTTATTATCATAGGGCCACTAAAATCATCCCATATGAAGCGGTGTATGGCCAAAGGCCATCGACAATCATTACCTATCTTCCTGGAACATCCAAGGTCCAATATATTGATACAATGTTGCAAGGTCATACAACCACTCTAGCGGCTCTAAAGGATAACCTCCACATGGACCAAAATCACATGAAGCAACAGGAAGACCAACATTGTTTAGAAAGGGTTTTTGGAATGTGATAAGGTGTTTCTCAAGATCCAACCTTACAAGAAAATATCTCTCAAATATCAGGGACATCACAAATTGGAACCTAATTTTTATGGAAACTACCATATCATCAAGAATATTGGTTATGTGGCTTACAAATTGGCCCTTCCTTCTACTTACAAAATCCATTCGATATTCCATGTTTCCTGTATGAAGAAAGTGGTGGGACATAATTGTAGAGTCCAAACCATCCTTCCATAATTAGATGAATAAGTTTCCCTATGGCTCCAACCAGAAGTAGTCATCAATAATCGTGAATGTCAGTTATGTGGCTGCACTATCAAGGAAGTGTTGATCAAATGGAAGGACAAAACACCATAGGAGTCGACTTGGGAACCCACGACCATACTTCAGTAGTTTCCACACCTACAGCCTTGAGGACAAAGATGGTTTTGAAGGGGGAGAGCATGTTAGGATTCAATCCTAACCCCTCTCCCTGGGTCATTAGTTAGTAGGATATGTTTTCCATTTAATAACGGTCGACATTAGTTAATAAGGTCTAATAAATAAAGAAGAACAAGTCAATGTAAGAAGACCTAATAGAAGCTTCTGCTTCTAGAAAGATATTCCTCTAGAAATTTCCTTAGAAGGTAGAATTAGTATAAATAAGAGTAGGAGCCCCGGATGGGGTGATAGGATGGGCGATGCAGCCACGTGAAAACGAGTTAGGATGCGGTGGCATGATGCCTACCACCTCGCATCACCCGCTCAATAACTCGGTTTAATGTTGCACAGGCGCACTCAACAGTCGGACCCTCTCGCACAAGGGAAGGGTACCAGCATTATCTCTCAGGTTTTAATGGCGGATTTGATCGCTGTGGTTATGTTAATTGGTATGAGGTTCAGGCTCATTATGCAAATTGGGACTCCTGGTCGCAGAGCGCTTCCGAGAACCTCCGTCTCGCAGAAGCTCCAGCAGCGCTGCTCGGGTTCTCTCATCCCTCTGGTGCTATCGCTCCTCCAGGTCACCCCAATTATCCTCAGCAGCATTTCGACTTCAATTGAATGCTCAGAGCTCAGCCATCGAACCCTCATCATGCCAAGAATTCGGGGGACACCGCGACGAGGAGCGGCGTGGTATACTGCAGAATCGAGAAGAAAGAGAAAAGCATCATTTGAAAATGCCATGGCGATAGCTGCCAGAAGGCGAAGAGCAAAACCTCGTACACCTCCAATGGCGGTTGTTGAAGAGGAAGTTCCAGAAGGTGGCCTGGCAAGCCCTCCAGAACACACCTTATTTATGGTCCCGGAGAACTGGAACCCCCGCTCGACATTTGGCTTGATTGGAACTTAGCAGGCGGCAAGTGGCATGCGCACTCAAGGCGACAGCAGCACAGAAAGGCCTTACTCTCCATGCTACGTGGAGGAAGAAGTGCCTCCCGATGCCACCAAAGGAGCAGCGGGGTATCAAAAGCAAGGCGCAGACATGGAGCAACCACCTTTGGTCGACGCGAACTACATCAACCTCATCTTCGATATGAGGAACTTGATAGAAGATCAAAACTTTCGCATGGCAAGGCTAGAGCAGAGGCTCGACATGTTCTATGCAGCACACTCCCGGGCCACGCCGAAGAAGCAATGCCCGACTTGTGCCCGACCTTATGCATTCCCAGCGCGCTGGAGGCACACTGCGGTCGATGACACTCATCATGGCTCCGAGGTTTTTTGATGCTCTTACACAGACTCTGCTTGTGGTTTTGTTTCAAAGGTCTATGTCATAGAACAACTAGTTTTTTATATTTCATAGCTCTAGATGGAAAAACCAGTCTACTACCAACGCCTGTTAATCCTGATTTCCTACGGGCGGGAAATAGCAGTGCGACTTTTGTTAACTTATGCTTATTTTGCAACAATGGTGACACCTGGACATGGATGCCCAGCTGTCCTGGTTTCCTACTTAGGCAGGCCAGCTTGCATCACCATAAGCTCTGTATTTTGTCAATGATAATATAATAGGCTCCAACCCTTTTTTACTTGAAAAAAAATAAAAAATAAGAGTAGGAGGTATTGGATATTTTTTCTTGGGGATTATTGTAATATAACTATGCTTTGCTGGAGGTTTCCCCCTCAAATATGCAAGTGAACATTTCTATCACAATAAAGTTGATTTTCCTAGTGATTATGTTGGTGCTATTTTGGTGTTCGTCTGACATTTTTATGGATATATCATTATTATTCTATCATTGCATTCTAGATATTTTCTATTCTGCATAATATATTGTATCAAGAATATTGCACAAAAAGAAAGGTATGATAATTAAACATGAATATTCATCATAAGCTCAACTAGAACAATACCATTGAGAAAATAAGAAATGGAGGGTGGAAGTCTTATGATGTGCTTGAAAACAATTTCCAATCATGGACCTTTGGATATGGGATAAGAAACAACTCGTATTATATGGATATGAAGTTTTGGGGTGCAATATCTCTAGATAGTTTTGGAGAAAGGTAGATCAGATACAAAATAATTTAAGGCAATACATCCTATCCTATCCTCCTCATAGAAGTGAGCCTTTCTCCCATTGAGATCATATTTATGACTAGGTAAATAATGTTTAAGAACAATTTAAACAAAATAGAACACAAGAGGATTCCCAAAATTGCTTCAAATTCTATCCAAAACCACCTTTGGCTCAAGTAGTGATGGCATAAGGATGCACAGTTTTGACTAAACCATTGGAGAATAAAAAATAAATCATACTACAGATTAAGGATAATATTAAAAATATTATTACATATAAATTTAAGGAGAATTATTGTGTGATAACCCTAATTCAGAAGATAAAAAGTATCCCTCTATTTTTTTTTACTAGTGTAAAGAACAAAATCAACATTGCTAAAATAAAAACAAATTCTCATGAGCTCGATAGTGAAACTGAGTGTTGGAAAATTCCCAAAATTCCATGGGATGAAATAATCTTTTATCTTTGTGACACTAAGATGGTTGAAGATGCTAAGTATGAGAATCGAAGCTGGGTGGGGAGGATAACAATTGTTCCTAATGTCACTTGTATAAATTGATGTTGGGTAGGGAGGATAAAAATCATTCCTCCCAACCACTTGAGATAAACCCGATTGACCCTTTTATCATATTTTATTATTACTTCCATAATATTGTTATATTAAAAAAATTAATATTTATATTTAACACACCATTCGAAGGGGTGCCTCTTTTTCTTTCCCATCCCATTGATGAATCCTTCATACAATGTTGTGAAGGTAGATATACATCCTATCCCATTGATGAATCCTTCATATAATGTTGTGAAGGTAGATGCACATACTATCCCATTGATGAATCCTTCATATAATGTTGTGAAGGTAGATCTACATCCTATCACATTGATGAATCCTTCATATAATGTTGTGAATGTATATAGGAAAAGGAGGAGGATTATATCTATTTTACCAAAATTTACCTTAGGATGTATAATCTATTGATAATGCATCTCGTTGCTTCAATATTAATGTAATGAAAGTAGCATTAAATGCCTTATGCATTCTCTTACTCCATCTTGGATGTTTTAAATACTTGTAAGTGTTATGTCCAATAATATAAAAATAAATAAATAATTTTTTTATTGAAAAGGAATCCCTCCATGGAGATTTACACTTTTCTAAAGAACGTAATTCTTTCCATACCTTCTATGTTGAAATAGTTCAAAAATATTATTGTTATAATTTTTTGTAACAGGTTTAGAAGTATCGGAAATAGTTTGATTAATGTTGGAACAACAAGTTTATCTCACTTCTTGATCTTTTCGAGACAATAAGTTGACAATCAAAGCTTAACTTGGGAGTCAACTAGAGAGGTTGACTAGTTAGTTGAGCCAATGAAAGGTGGTCCTAACTCATTTGATTGGTGCACAGGTCAAGGTAGAGAAGCGGGTGAACTATGCACACCAAATATGTTAAGAACTTTGACTATTTCCATCTTGTCCTTCAATGTTGTAATGGTGTCTTTAGACACTAATTCTTCTTGGAATTCACAACTCTTCACATCTACAATCCATTGGTTCTCCAACATGGTATTGGAGCTAATGGTTTGAGACCCAAAATATTGTATACAATTCTTTTTGGAGTTGTATCTTGTATGTTCTCTTATTGAGTCAAATATCTATGGTATATTAACTCATGGTTTTGACTCAAAGAAAAATTCATGGTTTATATATCTAGAGTGATTATGAGCGTTGGAAAATTGGTTGTCATTGATGTTGTAAGGTAGCTAGAGAGGTAGTGGGGGGGGCCAGAGGGCCCATAGTGATAATAGTGGAGGTCATTCAATGTAAGCTGGACTAGGTCCACTATATTATTAAATAAGGCCCACTATGGTAGTTAGATATAATAAATGTAAGAGGACTTCTTAGAAGGTTCTACTTCTAGAAGATTCCTCCTCTAGAATGTTCTTAGGTGATGGTAGCACTATATAAAGGG
>SNQJ01S0158039.1:19478-41536 GCA_010110895.2 Picea sitchensis
AGGATGCCCCCTCGAAGAGGCAAGTGAACAGGAGAGGATCCCTTCCATAATAGGATCCATTGTATGGTGTTTCCCTACCTCAAGGGTTTGATGGTAATAAAGAAGATTTTGCATATTGTTCTTCTATATCTGTTGTGGTGTTTTTGTATTCAGCTACTCAGGAACTTAACAGATGTCAACCCTAGAAGAAGTTCAAAAGTCTCTAGAAGTAATGGGTGTATTTGAAGAAGTCTCCAAAGTGGTCCCCTTATGGCATAGCTTCAAGAATGGCCCTCATAGGAAGAAGCTTTGAATAATTATACAAGAATCCTTGGAATTATGGTTAAGTGGTTAAGTATTTAAGAAGACCTGAAGGTGTGGTCATGAAGCTTGAAGTTGTTTGAAGAAAAAAAAGGTGAAGGACATTGCAAATGGATGCAAAATTGCATTTGATTGATAGTCCTTGTCGAGTTGTTTCCAATGGTAGGTGCCATGCCATGTGTTTCCTCATGGTTGAGAATTTATGCCCTCTTAAAGATGAAGCCCCGAAAGCAAGTGAAGAAGCCCCAGATCTAAGTACAATAAGTCACATTTCGGCTCAAATATCAAGTAAAGAAGTTACTTGGAAGGATATAAATACACATCAAGAACCTATAATTTAATCACCAAGCAAAGATGTGATCTCTTAGTGAAAGTGAAGTAGCAAAGTTGTACAATGGAGGGAGTGTTCAGAGCCGTAGATTGGAGAAGTTTTTTTAGAAAATCCTATTTGAGTAGACCCCTGTGGGTCAAGCATAGGGTGTCATGTGAGGCCTTGTATGTTGCTCAATCCAATCCCGTGAGCTTGAGGAAATTTTTGAGGAAGGTATTCCTCTTGATGTTGAAGTTGAGGAAGGTATGAATATATGATATCTAATGCACTAGGTTGTTCACATGTTTAAAGGTATGTTATTCTATATATTTTGAGGCTTGCTTCTTGGAGTTTATGGAATATGCTTGAGGTATATCTTGGAGGTGTTGGAACATGGTTGAGATACATCTTGGATATTTGGAAAATGGTTAAGGCACATTGTTTTTGGCATGTTCTTTGAGGCATGGTATATTCTTTGAGGCACATCTTTGATGTCTTGGAACATGGTTTGATGCATATCATAGTAATTTTGAGCACACTATTTGGAGGATATTACTAGAGATCTTGTCATGATTTTTATGTGGTTTTATCGGTTTTGATGATGATTATGTATCAATATCAGTGGCAACAACAATAATATGTTGATTCTCTTACTTATATTCATGGGAGGAGGATAGGGGCAAGGAAAGAGAGTTGTAGCTTCCTTTAGGTTGGATTTTGTAAACTAGAGGGTTGGAGCCTCCTTCCAGTTGGAGCTAGAGAATCTAGGGAGTTGTATCTTCCTTCAAGTTGGAGCTTGTAAATCAGGGGGTTGGTGCTAGAGAATTTTGGAAGTTGGTGCTTCATATGTGTTAGCACTAAAAGTCACACTTTGACCGCTATAAGTCTAAGCTTAGTACCCATTGAAATATTAAAGATATTTTTTTATGATAAGGTGGTAAATGGATGAAAACTCAGGAAAAGAATGTCAATCACAACTTACTCCATACAATATGTACCAACAAATAAGGATTTGAGTAACTTAGATCAGGATTTAAGAAATAAAGTGGATAGGTAGAAGAATCAATAAGAAAAACGTAATATTCCTACCATATACATCAGGTAGTACTGACAGAAATATGAAGAAAACCCTCTAAAACAATAACTTCTCATAATCAAAGAGAAAACTATGATATTCTGCAAAAAATATTACAATAGATCCTCATTTGCAACACAGATACAATCATACAACTAAATCATTCAATAAATTGAAATCAAAGCAAGATAGAAGAGGCTAAATAAGAAAATTGTTTGATTTCCATTACCCAAAGGGCCTTAAGTCTGATACATACAGTAGAGGTCGCTCTGTTACATAGACAATATAAAAAATATGAGTGTTCTCTCAAACCATTCCAACCCTTTCATTATCAAAAACCCTTTCATATATAGTGAATGATCTATATATACCCTAAGGAGGTCAAAACCAAGGAGTTACATAGGATCCTCCTCCATTTAGGAATCCTGTTACAAAAGACTCCAACAAAAACCTAACAAATTCTTATTTTTTAGGATTTTGTCTATTATATAAATTCCTTTTAAAACAGGTCATTCTGCTTCATCTGGAGATGGAGCACATGTACCTCATGTCCAAATAACTCTTGGGAGACCATTTGAACCTTCCTTGACAGGTGGTAACCTCCAAACAAGGTGAATATCCAACAACTATGCAAAACAGGGAGTTTGTAGTGCCAGTTTGCAACGCACTAGTGTTTTAATTTTATCTTTCAAATGTCAAACTGGGTTAGGCTGAATATTGGTCAGCGAGTCAATACCATTATCATTCTCCTCCAAAAAACATTTCAGAAAAACCCACATCATCGTTTTGGATTTATGATCAAATATTTAGAAGAAACTGCTACAGGAAATAAATTTGCAGTGCCAGTTTGCAGCGCCAGTTCGCAACACTGATAGATGAGTCAACCAAAACCCTTACTTAAATATTTAAAACAACATGAAAAACCTCATGGCGTACCTGGTAAACTTTAGCTTGATATAGATGCCATCAAAGTCGAACATGTGTGCTTGCAAGCTATCTAACCTCCAATGCTCCTCCTTAACCATTTCGCAGCACCAATTCAAACATAGCTTGCACACTTTGGGGAGGATGTTAGTTGATGTTATGAAATAATCCCTGGAGAAGTGGTTAAATTGTAGGCTATAAAAACCATAAATCTTCCTTGACATGGTCCTATAATTAAAATGATGACAAAATTGAAATCATGAAGTACTTAGAGTACATTTCAAACTCTCCTAGTGAGTTGGCAGCACATCAAAACATTTTGACTTTACTCTTGAATGGATTGATAGTGACAAAGGGGAGACTTTGAGTACAGCCTGGATGTAATGTCAAGGAAATGATGTAAAAAACCAAAGGTATGACTCATGGGGCTTCTTACCTTTTTGTGACAACAATCACATAGCTCAAACTTTAGACCAAGGCTAGACATAACCTTATTCATTTTGAAACCAAATCTAACTNCTATAAACCTTATGATTCTAAAAAAAAAAACAAGGTGAATTTTTTGACCCATACAATCTTATGTGTTAACATATGGATCCATAAGGGATGGCATGTTCCCTATGAGCTACCAAGAACATGCAGTTCCAGTGCCTTATCCATTGGGCTAGGAGTCATTATGGTTGATCTACTACAAACCAAAAATTGAAAACCACATGCCCATAGTTTGAGATTATTTATATACATAAGCCTACTCTAACCAACTAACGAATTTGCTTAGGTGTAATCAAACTTACACAAAAGCCATGAAAGTAGTTGATTGATGTAAATAAATTTTTGCAGGCAACTCTTCGAGAAAATACAAAAAGAAGTTAATATTTTCAACAAAAGTTCCAAGAAAATCTTACACTCACTGTTGCAAATAAGAGATATACCTAGAGTTACAAAAATTGGGACTTGTGAAAGCAAGGAATCCATCCAGATTGCCACTTGATCATGAAGAACATGACACACTTTCGATTGGGTAAGAAGGAAATATTGCTCCTCTGTGAAGGAATATTTTTCAACAATATGGTAGTCTTCATGTGAAGGATGATTTTTTGTTATTGTTTTTTATCGATTGTATGTTGAGCTATTCTCACTTGTTCTTTAATGTTGAAATGGTGTGTTTAGAAACCACCTCTTATTGGGATTTATAACTTGTAGTATACCTAGGGAAGTAATATGGGGTACCTAGGGAGGTACTCAATGAGAATGTGGTTATGTATTATTAGTGGAATTCATTTAATATATGAGAATGTGGTCATTCAATGTAAGGTGGACTAGGTCCACTATATCAATAAAGGCACTATGGTAGTTAGATGAAATAAATGTGAGAAGACTCTCTAGAAGGTTCCTAGGAGATAGAGAGAGCTATATAAAGAAGTGTAAGCAATGTAATGAAATATACTAAAGAATATGGTCATTGTAACAAACACATATTGCTTGAGGAGTGCATTCATTCCATAAGGAATAATATATGGTGTTACCCTACCTCAAGGGTTTTCTCTATTTGTTGTGTTCAGTATTTGGTGAATGGTTTGGATTATTCTTGTTGGTATTGTGGGTTTATTTTGAGATTTATCTGCAAATCTATTCAACAATATCAACAAGAATAATCCAAACCATTCACCAAATAATGAACACAAGAAATAGAGAAAACCCTTGAGGAAGGGTAACACCATATATTATTATTTATGGAAGGAATGCACTTCTCAAGCAATACTTTCTTGTTACAACGACCATATTCTTCACTATATTTTATTACATTGCTTACACTTCTTTATATAGCTCTCTCTATCTCCTCGGAACCTTCTAGAGAGCCTTCTCACAATTATTTCATCTAACTATCATAGTGGGCCTTTATTGATATAGTGGATGTAGTCCACCTTACATTGAATGTCCACATTCTTGTATATTAAATGAAGTCCACTAATAATACATAGCCACATTCCCATTGGGTGCCTCCCTAGGTACCCCATATTACTTCCCTAGGTATACTACATTCCACCCCCCTTCACATGTTTCGTCCTTGAAACACGAGAATAAACCATGCAATATGATCGGCTAAGAAATGTAGCTAATTGGTACCAAGTACGAACATCCATCCATCCATCCTAATGGAAGTCAAACATGATGTCCAAATGTTGTCTTTCCACCCTGATCTTTCTTTACATCATGTCGAGGTTTCCATGGGATTGTTTCTCTAGCCTGATGTTTGCTTGTAGTGCTAGTAGTCCTCCATGCACCTATTGATCAGTTTCCTTTATGGTTCCCTTTTGGTGCATATATGTGTTGATGCTCACATCCTTGCCTTGACGACTGTTGTTTCTCTATATAATGTGGGTGGTGATATAAAACAATTATAGGAATATGTTCTTTGTTCTTCAAAACTGCAACACATTGTGCCTTTGATTCAATGACCTCCTTAGCTTCATGATTGTGTTCTTTCTATGGTTTTGCTTCATCTCCTTCTATAGACTTTGCCTCTTATTCAACTTCAGACTCGATAATAACTACTTTGTTGGACCCCATGGGCCCATCTTTCTTATTAAGAGACACATCCTTCAATGTGATTTTCTTTTTCGTGTACCACAACTTCAAAAACTTATTTTTCACATTAATATTAATGGTACCCACTGATTCTATCCAAGGATATCTCAAAACAATATCCACTTCATCCATATCCATAGCATAAAAATATGAATGCAACACATATTTATCCATAGTGAGCTTCAAATCTTTAAAAATTTTAACATTTTCACCCTCAACTTGTGTGCTTTGAATATTCTTTGCATGAACATGCAATCTATTAACCAACTAAACGTTGATAAAATTTTGTTGGCATCTAGGTTTAATAGAAAAAATGTCATTTTCTTTATGAATACAACCATGAACCTGTAATATAGATTTTTCACATGAAAATAAACCCGTGGTGCTCTCTTTATCTTTTTTTCCAACATGAGACTACCTATCTAAAAACATATTTTCCAATTCTTCATCTAGAAGTCTCATCAGCTAGAAATAGTCCAATGATTCCTTCCATGTTGATGCATCCTCTCTGAAATGAAGAAATAACGTAAATTTTCACCGTTCTTTCCATTCTAACTTGTGGGACTTTAGAAATTCTTCAATACTAGGACCATTATCATTCCCAGTAAAATGCATCTTGCTTGAAATAAATTTGCAACAAAATCTTGGGTTTAAAAATAAATTACTATAGAAAATCATGATTTTTTTCGGAAAAACCCTGATAAACTGTCGAATTTAAAATTCTCATAACTTTACTTCCCATGCTCCGTTTCAATTTTTTTATTTTTTTTTCAAATCGGGTATTTTTCCGAGAGGAATTCAAATATTCAATTGTTTTGGCCAAATTATGCTAAGAAAATTTCAGATCTAAACCTGAAGTGTGTTTCCCTCCTTTTTCCCTAGAACAAATATGCAAAAAGAGCCAAAATATTCTCTTCTTTGGCCAAGGAAAGTGCTTTGATACCAATTGTTAAGAACTCAAGACCTAAATAAAAAACACACTAGAATAGATCCAAGAAGAACATATAAAAAACACACTTATTATAGAAAACCCTTGAGGTAGGGCAACATCATACAATGGATCCTATTATGGAAGGGATCATCTCTTGTTCACTTGCCACTTCAAGGGGGAAACCTCCTAATGAGCTTCAGATCCAAAGACAATACTTCTCTTCATATCCCATTACATTATTGAACCCTTTTATATAGTGATACCAACCACCTAAGAACATTCTAGAGGAGGAACGTTCTAAAAGTAGAACCTTCTAAAAAGTAATCTGACATTTATTATATCTAACTACCATAGTGGGCCTTATTTAATACTATAGTGGACCTAGTCCACCCACATTGAATGGCCTCTACTATTATAACTATGGGCCCTCCAGACCCCCCACTACCTCTCTAGCTACCTAACATTGTGGAAGTCATTTAATATATGAGAATGTGGCCATTCAATGTAAGGTGGACTAAGTCCACTATATCAATAAAGACCCACTATGGTAGTTAGATGAAATAAATGTGAGAAGGCTCTCTAGAAGGTACCTAGGAGATAGAGAGAGTTATATAAATAAGTGTAAGCAATGTAATGAAATATAGTAAAGAATACGGTCATTGTAACAAACAATTATTTCTTGAGGAGTGCATTTCTTCCATGAGGAATAATATATTGTGTTACCCTACCTCAAGGGTTTTCTCTATTTCTTGTGTTCAGTATTTGGTGAATGGTTTGGATTATTCTTGTTGATATTGTGGGTTTATTTTGAGATTTATCTTAAGATCTATTTAGGTACTTAACAATTGGTATCATAGCACTTTTCTTGGCAGGAATTGTGGGTAATTGTTTTTTCTATTTTTGCAGTTTGTTTTCGGAGAAGCCAAAGAGGGTCGCAAAATTATGGATTATGTATGTGAATTTATGAGAAAATTGTGTAGAAACTGGTTGTATATCTTAGTTCCTCTCATAAAAACACTCAATTTAAAAAAAAAAAAAAAATCATCCGAAACAAAGTCTGGTAAGTAAAGTTATTGAAGTTTTAAAATATGTTATTTTTAGGGTTTTTTCCACGAACGTTCGAGTGATTTTTATGATTTCGGTAGCCGTTGGATATGAATTTTACAAAAAAAAAAGTTGATTTGAGTTCCTCTCACAATTTCACCCAATTTCAAAAAAATAATCATCTCAATCAGAGCTCTGGAAGTGAAGATATTGTTGATTTAAAATCAGTGATTTTGGGGGGGTTTCGTGACAGCGACGAGACCGCAGAGTTCATAACTTTTCATAGGGTGCTCAAATTGCTACCAGATCAGTGTCATTGGATAGATAATTTTAATATATTTCTTTTGGTATATTATATGTGGTATTTCAAATGAATATTCGACTTCTCATGGAAATTGGTCAGAAGATGGATATTCGACTTCTCCAAGAGGGTGTACAAGCTATCAATGACAGTTGTCACAATATTCAAAGGACCTTGGATTCCATGCATGAAAGATATATTATGGAAGATCTCAGGGATGAAGATAATCAAGAATTATATGCATGGTATGATGATGCATGGTATGAAGATGCTTGTGATGATTGGTATATGGATAGTTGTCATTTCTGGGATGACAACCACTTCTATATTTTATTTGATGATTTTTCTTCACCTTATGTAGAGCACATTATGGAGAGAAGTTCATTGCCTTCTATGAACACTATTTTTCAGTATTCTCTAGTACTAGTGTGTTATTCAGATGATTTTGTGGATATGGAGGGATCTACATATTTGGATCCCCATGATAAATGTTGATCTTTGGAGCATAATTTTTAGTTGGTTCTTGAGTTCAGATATGTTCCGCATAGATTTCACATGAGCAGTTGGACATGGGACCTCGGTTCGCAATGGAAGTTGGACTACTTCAACATAATGGTTTTCATTTCTCCGTGGGACCCTGGTTCTCTAGTCTACTTCAACACTATGGTCCACACTTATCCATGGGACCCTGGTATATGGTTGTACATCAAGCGTTGAGGACAACGTTTTCATAAGGGGGATGGAATGTTAGGTAGCTAGAGAGGTAGTGGGAGGCCCGGAGGGCCCATAGTTATAATAGCAGAGACCATTCAATGTAAGGTGGACTAGGTCCACTATAGTATTAATAAGGCCCACTATGGTAGTTAGATATAATAAATGTAAGAGGACTTCTTAGAAGGTTCTACTTCTAGAAGGTTCTTCCTCTAAAATGTTCTTAGGTGATTGGTAGCACTGTATAAAGGTGTTCAAACAATGTAATGGGATATGAAGAGTAGTATTGTCTTTGGAGATGAAGCTCATTAGGAGGTTTCCCCCTCAAAGACAAAAGTGAACAGGAGAGGATCCCTTTCATAATAGGATCCATTGTATGGTGTTACCACACCTCAAGGGTTTTCTATAATAAAGTTTGGTTTTCATATATTCTTCTTGGATCTATTATGGTGTATTTTGTATTCAGATCTTGGGTTATTAACATAACTCTTAACTTATAAAATTCCCTAGGTCTCTAGCAACTAATGATAACCAATCCAATGAAACATAGTTGAAACATAAGTGTAGAAAAGTAGATGCATATTTGATGTGTTATCTACTCTTTGGAATTGAAAATCTCACCTAATTTTTATCACAATTTATCAATTTGATTATGACTGTGATTTTTCATTGGGGTTTGATAGGAGAATTTTGAGCTTCTAACCCCCTTGTTTCAACTATCTAACTCATGATTGACTCTTCTTGTGCCTCTTATTGATCTATCTCTTGAATTATGCATTTTTATCCTATAAGTATAAGTTAGTCCGTTAGGCCATATTGGAAGAAAACTCCTTTAATTTTCACAAATTCATTTTTTAGAGCTTCATGTTTGATAAAGATATTCCCTAAATATTAAGAGTTCAATCTTTTCAACTTTTTATATCTTGTGGAAGGAGATTGAGTTTTTATTGTAACTTGAACAATTTTTATTAATGTACCCATGGTATGAGTTCCACCAAGTTGTAATGAGTGTTTAATACCACATCATTTCAAACCTAAAAGGAATGTTCTATGAGTTAGACTTATTTTAAATTATCAACAAAATAAGCCAATGATTACATCCTACTCCTGTTAGAGTGAAAAACTTATTTGTCACATTTTGATTTAAAAATATGACAATGAAATACCAACCATATACGTCAATGCTTAGATCCTACTCCTATCTAAAATATAACAATAACAAGCTATGTAGGCTAAAGTGAAAAAATCATTTATCACACTTGAATATAAAAAAAATAGTATTATAAGTAGAAATTGATCCAATCTTTATGCAATGAAATGGTCACCACCTTATTGATTATTCCAATTATTCCAATAAAATAATCCATTATAGGGAATAATTTCCACAAGATGGATATAATAAATCACATATCGATGGATATAACAAATCACAATTGAGTTCCCTGCATGGCTACATCCATTATTTGTGAGCCTGCCTTTTTCTGGTAAGTATAAATGATTGTATTGAATTAGTATAACTTATTGTATTGAATTCATTAGCAAGAAGCCATCGATTTGAGTTCATTCTTTGTGAGCGTGCCTTTTTCTCATAAGTATAAATTACTAAGTATAAATGACTGTATTGAATTAGTATAAATTATTGTATTGAATTCATTAACAACAAACCATCTATTTAAGTTGCATTGTTGAAGGTATATGCATAATGATCATCTCTAACATACCTCCATACCTTAAAGAATGGTTAGATAATAAATATTTATTAAGAGACACTTGATTCCATTAGTATAATTTTTAATCATAATCTTGACGATCAACTTTGATAATTTTTTCATAATTACATTTCACTTGAATAACCAAAGAAACTCTAATCTATGCGACCACAACTTCACCGCACAAAAACTATCTTCTTAATTAACACATATTTCATCTCTTGGATTAAAGCAATTATTTATTTCAATAATCTTCTTTTATATTGGGCATTTAGCACTCAAATATTCGAGGATAATCTATGATAACAGTGTCACTTGGAAGGAAGTTTGGGCATGAGACTAAAATATCCCTTAATATTTTTTAACTTTTTCAAGATTAATGAGATCATGACTATTGATGAAGCTTACTAACATTAGGTTTCCATCCCCTTATTGCTGTGGGAGTCCTTAACTATGGAATTGGAGGGGAAATCCTTTTGAGTCAGGATATTGATTTCCTTATGACACCATGGATTTTTTTAATAGTAATTTACAATCCCGCTTTTAAAATAAAAAGTTGCCATATTATGCACTTTCCGAGATACGTTGGTAATATTTCAAAGAGAAACTCTCTATTATTTCGATAATTTTTAAATTTTTTTTCAAATTTGTAATTTGATTTTTAAGGGGATGATGAAGCATCATCCATAGAGTTTTGGTAATCTTACACATCTCAAATATTTTATGTTTAGTTTTTTAAGATTTCCAACAGTAACAATGGTCTAACATTTTCATCATGACCTTCACACCAAATTTTAAAATAAAATAATGACTTTAAAGCCCATGCCCAAGTATAAAATCAGTGTGCACATATTTTTAGATTTTATTTTTGACTTAACAGACGTTTAGAATTTTGACCAGTTTGCACTATCTATTGGAATAAAGATTTGAATTTTGGATATGTTATATAAGGAATCTTATTCTACCAAATTTAGTATAAGTACAACTGCCAAGAAGTGCCCAAATTAGAACTTATGTGCAAAAAATTCTAGATTTTTTTTTAGTATTTTGACCTTTTCATAGCAAATCCTTGGAATTGGAATTTAAAATTTGTATATGATATAAATGATATAGTTAAATATCTTTCCTACAAGTTTCATCAAAATATATCATAGCAAATCCTTGGAATTGGAATTTAAAATTTTGATATGATATAAATGATATAGTTAAATATCTTTCCTACAAGTTTCATCAAAATATATCGAGTTGATGGGGTAAATTTAATTCAATCATAGAAAGCATGATAGAAAAGGACAAAATTTCTTCCACATATTTAGTTTTCCAATTTGACTTTCAATACTCGAACTCTTGCTATACTAGGTTGTATTTTCAAGTTAAGGTGATATTTAAATATGTATTAATTAATTCAATTTTTAGGTTGCTCCAAGAAATGAAACAACGTGGTAATTCAACAACCATCTCTTTCAAGTTAAGGTGATATTTAAATATGTATTAATTAATTAAATTTTTAGGTTGACAACGTGGTAATTCAACAACCATCTCCTCATAGCTTAATTATTTGAGAGTTTGATGTAATGAGTGCATTTGACTTTTCATTGTTTTTTTCCTTCTTTAGTTGTTGGTAGTGTTGTGTAATCTAGATATCTTTGAATAGGCTCTATGAATGTATTAAGGCTAAAGAGAATTATCCATTGATTTTAATAAAAATCATTTTATTTTAGTTTTAAGTTTGTGTTATTTGAATTTAATTGTAACTATTATGTGGATGTGTGTTTCTGATGTTTGAATTTAATTGAAAACTCTTTGGTATTGCATCAAGTGGTATTGGAATAAGAAGAACCCATGCTTGAGAAGAGTTGACCTTATTTTTAATATATCTAAGTAGAAGACAATTCCAATGAAGAGGAATGTTGGCCCTTGACCAAGTTTTGAAGAACACTTGGTCATATTTGACCGTTTTTGGGACTTCGACAGCCTGTCGAATATGGAGCGCCAGATGAAGCAGAGATCATAGGATCTCAACCCACTTTTGGGCCCTTTTTTGGGTTTTGGGACAATGTAATGGGAAAGGGATGTTGGTCTGTGGGTTCACCCACGCTTAGGCCCACTTTTGTATGTATAAATAGATGTCTAGGCAAAGTAAGTAAGAGGATGGTAGCCTATCTATGTGATGTAATCTAAGTGCTAGTAGTTCTCTGTGCATGACTGTAGAAGGGTTACAGAGCTAAGTGCAAGTTATTATAGAGATTATCGGAGGCTTTGTGCTACAACACAAAGAAGAAGGATCTAGCGAGCTGCGCACATCTTATGTCCTGTGCGCAGAAGGGATTTTGGTGATTGTGTGTTGTAACTGATTGAAGAGATTAATAAAGAAGAAGAGTTGGTGGACGTAGCCCCAGGGTGGGGGTGAACCACGTACATGATGTGTTGCTCTGCTTTGTGCGATGTATTGATGTGTTTCGATGTGATGAATGTTAGATAGATTTGATGTTGCTTTGTGCCTAATCATGTGAATGAATGCTAGATCTGACCTATATGGATGTGCTTAGTGTTTGAATCTACTAGATCTAATGTGTTCCTTTTATGTTAAGTGTTATTAGATGATGGATCTAGTTGCATATTGCGATACTCTGTAATTAGGGTATGTCTGCGTTGTTACTAAGAACTTAATATTGATGAAGATTAACTGCTAAGTGCTCTGTTAAGTGTTAGAATCATAGATCTGTGTCCCAGCTAAGGTTGCAGACATCTGAGTCCTGCAACCACCCCTGCCTCTACCTTGTGTGAGACTTCATTTGCTTCGCAGCTGTTGCCGAAAGGGCCGGTAGTTAGGGTTTTGTTAGTGCGTTGTTGTAGCATTGAACCCTGGATCTACTCCTGTGCCAACAAATGGTTCTGTTGCCGAGACCAAAAACTGTGATTGCTGGGAACTAAGAAAGAAGAAGCTTTGTGCAAAGATTCATCTTGAAACTTTGGAAGCTCTGTGCTAAAGAAGGAAGGACAGATCTGAAGAAAAGAAGTCAAATCTGAACACTTTGTGCTCTAAGAAAGGTTAAAGTGGAAGTTTCTGAAGAAAAGAGGTTAGATCTATAGAAAGAGGTAAGATCTGCAATCTCTATGATCTGATAGAGGTAAGAACAGCTAAAAGTTTTTAGATCTGGAAGCTTTATGCTCTGTAAAAGTAAGATAAGTGAAATTTTTTGTTTCTAAAACATGGATCTAGGTATGCTTGATAAAGTCTGTCCTAGCTTGAAAACTAGGGCATTGTTAGATGAAAGAAGGTTTGATATGAATAGATCTGGTAAGAATAATGATAAATATGTTATACCTATGCATAAAAAGAATGTTTGGACTAACCAATGGATGCAGGATCCTAGAAATTTTTTTTTGCAGGCTAGCTACCATGATCCTAGTGCGCAGTACATAAGAGGTTGGGGATCATTTACAAGAAAGATAGGATTAACCCTATGTTACAGTTGCAAGAAACCAGGTCATCTAGCTAAGGAATGCCGGGGTGGAAGACCTAGTTGTCTTTGTTGCAAAGCTTCGGACCATGAAGTGTTGGATTGCCCTAAAATGATTGCTAAGATGGAAAGAATGAATCTAAATGAAGAAAACCCTAAGACAACTCTAGAAATAGTTGGATCTAGAAAGAATCCAAGAAAGTATTACTACAGATGAAAGAGATCCTGAATGACCACCGACATTTTAGGTTATCAAAGATCTTTAAAGAAAAAGAATGCATCGAAGTAAGAATAGGAGATTTCGACATTGACTGTGTTCTTGATGAAGAAACACCAGTGAACATCATGCCAGAGAGAACTTGGGAACCTATAGGAAGACCTGCCATGATCCCTTCACTAAGAGGAATATGACTCTTTAGAGGAAAGCTGGTGACCCTATGCGGAAAGCTCACTCAGATATCTATGAATGCTAATGGAACTTCGACAAAAGAAGATTTCGAGATTATCAAGTTTATTGAGGACAACGCCTCGTTTACTATGTTACTTGGAAAACCTTGGATTAAGAGAGATCAAGCCAGAAAGAAAGAAGAAGAAAAAGTTTTAGAACAACAAAGACAAGAGTTAACAGATTCCATGACCAGAAGGATTGTGCAGTTGATTGAAGAACAGGAGAACAGATCAAAGCCACTTATCGTTAGAGGCCCAGATGTCGAAGCTGAAAGAATGTCAGAAGGCTCACAGAAGACTGAAGAACATGTCCCAGAAAAAGAATAATTATTACCCCTGGATCTTAGGAGAGAATCTCAGCAACACGAAGTACCTATGCTCAAGGAAAATAAGAATCAAAATGGGAAGAGAATCCTCGAGATGAATCTCACTGGAAAAAAGGCTAGGAAACTAAGTAAAAGGAGAGCTAAGATCGACAGACTACAGAATACTTCAGAGGGAACCTCGCAGAATGAGAGACTTGCGGAAATTGAACTTCCCCGAGATATCATACCAACGACATAGGCCACTTCGCCGAGGTGAAGCAATATAGCCGTTGGAAGCTGATATAACCGTTCGACTGCCGCTCCGAACGAGTCGAAAAGAATTGATGGTTAGCCACTAGACCATCAGACTACACCATAACGGACATAACATGAGTTAATGGCTCCTCATACCTGTTGTAAGTAGACCGTTGCTAACTTTCTTACTTAGTATTCCGCGCCACGCACCGAGAATACCTTTTTCTAACTAAGAACTTGAGCCCACAACCTGAGATTATTTTTCACTGTGATCATCGCCTTGTTCCCGTACCCTCCACTATAGTTTTTGAATCTAGTTCACACCCGATTTAATTGATCCCGAGCTTGTATGTCAGATGAGTTCAGCGTAGTAGAGAAAGCAATCGAAGAATTTCTGGTTGACTTAATGACTGAGAGAGTCATTTCATAAAGAAGGATGTCTACAGTTGTGCAAGCGTCATCAACAGGAGGAGTCCAAGCTTCTCCATCAACTTCTCACAAAGCAAGACCTTCCCGAACCACGACAAAGACAAGAGCAAAGCACAGAGACGACATTGCGAACGCCAAACTTATTACATACCACCTCTGAGTAGTGGGATTAACCGCGACAGTGTACCCAAAGACTTCGAGTATACTTTAATCATCGCGTACCTTCTGAAAGGGGTGCGCGCAGTTCAAGCCAATCAAGACAATCTCGCAGTGTTGAAGGTTAGTGACTTCAACCTCGGTGACAAGAAAGTCTACAGGACGCTTGCCTCGCAAAAGTATCTAACGAAGATGAAGGGAAGGAACTTGAAGATCGTCCTGCAGTCTTGGACCCAGAACCTTGTGCAATCTACATTGTTGAATGTTATGAATATCCCGCACTTTGGCAGACACCAGGAGGTGAATGCGTGCGTAAAGTTGCTTCTATCTTGCTATCACGGAGGATACCTATGGCTAAACTGACGCATCACTATGGATCTGACCTTGATCAATCGGATCATAGTGCTTAGCATGCAAGGCCCTGAGCCACGTGAGTTCTACCCTGGAAAGACCTCCGACCGAGCATTAGCACAGAGAATTAAGGAAACCTATGGCGATGTCGAGAAGGGCACGCGAGGCTACAAGGTAGCCTCTATCCAGAGTGGCACAGTGTGCCTTGCCTGTCAGTTGATCGTGGGAAAGTTAGTTCGTAAGAATAGACCAACTCAAGTGACCGAAGTCATGGTCGATCTTGCAGGGAAGTGCGCAGAGGGATTACAGATGAACTGGGTGCAGGACCTTGTCAACCAACTAGAGATTGATTGCATAGAAGCACAGGACCAAGGGTATGAATTCCACTTTAGTTGGCTTCTCATACTGCTCGTTTTCATTGCCTTGGAGCTACCAGAAGGTGCCACTTTCCCAGATACAAAACCCTTCAAACCACTGGCCACAAAGTTCGGTATGCTGTGGCATTCCAACGACATGAGAAAATAGTGGCAGTGCAATGTCGTCTTCCATGCCTACTACAACCAGTTGAAGATCGAAATCCAGTCTACACCGAGCATCACCCCGAACACACTTTACAGGTTTAGACCCTTGATGAAGTTCAGCGCGGACTGCCACTTCACCTAGATTATAGCGTGCGCTGATGAGAATAGACAACAGCTCCAATCATATTACAAATTGACAGAAGATGACTTGGAGGAGATTACCAAGGAATGGTCGGCAACCCTCCTTGTTCCAGTGGACCCCGCAAAGATATCCGATGTGGATAGCCCTGAAAAATATGCCGGACACACCTGGACCAAGTAAAACGAAGAAAAATGACGAAGTGCATGATGTCCATAACACATCGGTGGAGACATCTTTGACCTCGCCTGAGCAGGGAGATGATGGTGGAGAACTAGGTGGCATGGAAGTCGAGCAGAAGAAAGGCGAAGTTACTCCACCTAGAGACGAAGAGGATCCAACTAAGAAAAGGAAGGTTACCCCGCTAAAGCCTTCGTCTCGAAAGAAAGCCAGAGCCACCAGGGCTACGTTTAAGACTACCCTCACCTCAGACGAATTTGACTTCTTAGTCTCTGTGTTGAATGATGCTTCATTGGAGATCACAGTAAAACAAGAAGCGAAGCAGGAGGAGGTATTCAACCAAATCAAGGGTAAACTTTGAGAAGTGTAGCAGGCACTACAATCCAACCACATAGTTTCTATTGCACCCTTGACAAGTGGAACAAAAGAACCAGGAGATGAGCCAACCCAAATGCACTAGATCGCCAACAAAGTTGAAGTTCGCCTTCGATGATCTCAGGAAGAGACAACGCAAGCTACCCAAGCTTTGGCACAAGCACAGAAAGATATGCTAGAATAGCGCAGTAATGAAGAACAAGAAAAACTAGTTTTTCAAGCAAAGTGGGAGGAAGAGAAAGAAGCGCTACAGCAAGACAGGGAACAGTTGCTCGCAGAACAAATCGAAGTATAGGAACGGGTTCACAGAGCACTTCGCTCTGTGACAATCATCGAAGTCCATATGGAAGAACGAGTTCCACAACAGGTGGTACAATTGGAAGGAGTGATCCAGCAACTTCAGCAACGCATCGCAGACCTGGAACTTCACATTGTGCCTGAGACACCTCAAGAAATAAGAGATCTAATAGAGGCTACTTCCCGAAGCGCAGTTGACCGGATAAAAGACTTTTCCTTGGAATACAAGGAGTTGAGCTCCAGAAGCGTCCAGACATATGAAAGCCTCATGGAAAATCCAGAATTACAGGCGTTAGAGTCAGAGCTCCAGAAGCGTCCAGACATATGAAAGCCTCATGGAAAATCCAGAATTACAGGCGTTAGAGTCACAGCTCCAACACGCACAGCAACAGGCAGACATGTTACAAGCGTAACTAAAGTTCTTGTCACCAGTTTAGAGAATGAAGAGGTTTCTAGAGCAACACATGACCCAACAGCAAGTATGCACACTCCAGAGTAAAGTAATTGAAGTCTCTCAACAACTTCAACTAGTGCAAGAAAAGGCATGCCAATTATTCACTGAACTTGAAAGCCAAGGAGTAGAACTTGAACAGGTTGTGAGTACAACAGAACAACACCTCGAAGGACCATTCAATGATGCACTTATTTAGGATTTCACTGAGCAAGAAGCAGTAGCACTGCAACAGATCAAAGCAGCTCGAGCCAAGCTTGAGGCATTCGAAGCGGAATTTCTTAGACCATAGTGACTTGGGATGAGTCACAGGTGAGTGTTGGGGGCATGTTGTCCCTTGACCAAGTTTTGAGGAACACTTGGTCATATTTGATCGTTTTTGGGACTTCGACAACCTATCAAAGATGGAGTGCCAGACGAAGCAGAGATCATAGGATCTCGGCCCACTTTTGGGCCCCTTTTTGGGTTTTGGGACAATGTAATGGGAAAGGGATGTTGACCCGTGGGTTCACCCATGCTTAGACCCACTTTTGTATGTATAAATAGATGTCTAGGCGAAGTAAGTAAGAGGATGGTAGCCTATCTATGTGATGTAAGCTAAGTGCTAGTAGTGCTCTGTGCATGAGTGTAGAATGGTTATGGAGCTAAGTGCAAGTTATTATAGAGATTATAGGAGGATTTGTGCTACAATGCAAGGAAGAAGGATCTAGCGAGCTGTGCAGATCTTATGTCCTGTGCGCAGAATGGATTTTGGTGACTGTGTGCTGTAACCGATTGAAGACATTAATAAAGAAGAAGAGTTGGTGGACGTATCCCCAGGGTGGGGGTGAACCACGTACATGTTGTGTTGCTTTGCTCTGTGTGATGTATTGATGTGTTTCGATGTGATGAATGTTAGATAGATCTAATTTTTCTTTGTGCCTAATCATGTGACTGAATGCTAGATCTGACCTATAAGGATGTGCTTAGTGTTTGAATCTGCTAGATCTAATGTGTTCCTTTTATGTTAAGTGTTATTAGATGATGGATCTGGTTGCATACTGCAATACTTTGTAATTAGGGTACGTCTGTGTTGTTTCTAAGAACTGAATATTGATGAAGATTAACTGCTAAGTGCTCTGTTAAGTGTTAGAATCATAGATCTATGTCCCAGCTAAGGTTGCAGACATCTGAGTCCTACAACCACCCCTACCTCTACCTCGGGTGAAACTTCATCTGCTTTGCAGGTGTTGCCGAAAGGGCCAGTAGTTAGGGTTTTGTTAGTGCGTTGTTGTAGCATTGAACCCTGGGTTTGCCCCTTTGCCAACAAGGAACATTAGATATAAGTGTCCAAGAAAAGAGTATATGATCTTATGGATAGTGTGGAAATAGATATTTAAAAAGCATATAGTTGTTGCAGTGGTCCAAAAAATAAAAATAATTTTAGAGATATGCAAAGAGGGAGAGATCTTGGAAGGCCCAAAATACTAGAAGAATACGATATTGACAACCTTGCAACAATGATAAGGATAAAAACACAAAAAATGTATGCTATGGGAGTAGAACAAAGAGGAGGTATTGTATGAGGTAAAATCATATTTAAGGATTTAACAATTCTACACACCCAAAAACATTTATTTTTAGTATTTTTTTATATTTTGATCAACATGCACTCATCTCTTCGAATCTGATGAATAATTTTGGATATATTTTTATAGGATATGATATTATAGTTTCATGTCAAATGTAAAAGTAGATATGGATTTTAGATCTCACATCAGTCTAGAACTAGAGTGTAGAGATTTTCATATTTTACTTCTATCTTGATAGAGGTCTTGTTGCTTGATCATCATACTCTCATACTATGGATTTAAAGTTTGAAATTTATATATGATATATATGACACATTCCAAATTTCATAAAAATATATTGACCTTGATTATAGCACCAAAGGTGCACCTAATTTAGAGAGTGTACATAGAATATTCTATAAACAAGGGTTCAACATTTTTATTGACTACATGCAATACTTGGAATCTAAATTAAGAATTATTATAGTATGTAGGGTATAGTGTACTCTATATGTTTTAGAAATTTCATTAAAATATATTGATATGAATGAGTATAAATAATTAAATTGTAGGAAAGGATAGAAAATGACAAAATTTCTTCCACGCATTTATTTTTCCAATTTGATTTTGAATATTCAAACTCCAACATTTGGATTTTATTTAGAAGATAAAGAGTTAATTATTACCCATAAAAATGTTTGAATTCCCAAGATAACGAAAAGTTTTTGGAATTGAACACTTACAACATCAAACATAAATATGTGATTTATATTTAATCCAAAGACATTCAAAACTCCATTGTTTTAGTTTTCTATAGTTGATGGTAGTGTTGTGTGAGATGGAGACCTATGCAAAAGTTCTATGAATGTGTAATGCAAATATAAATATGTGATTTATATTTAATCCAAAGGCATTCGAAACTCCATTGTTTTCGTTTTCTATAGTTGATGGTAGTGTTGTGTGAGATGGAGACCTATGTAGAGGTTCTATGAATGTGTAATGTATTTTCTATGTTTTTATGCCTAATAAGGAGAATAGAAAGGCAATAAACACCATTGAGAGGGAGCATTTTAGGTAGTGAGGACCCTTGGGTGAATAATAAAGGGGAAGTGCAAAACCATGTACCATAGTTTTAAACAATGGAAGATTCAAAAATGTAGAGTACATGCAAAGGAGTGTGAGAAAAAAATATTGAAAGAAATGGCATGTATGCTAGTATTGGTGGAGGAGGATGGCTACTCTACAAATTGTTTTCACCTCCTTTTTAAAAAATATGCTTGAAAATTTTCAACTATGTGAAATATGCTTAAACATTTTCAACCATGTGAGTATGATGCACGAAAATCCATGGGTTTTGGAAATCTCGCACAGCCAAAAACATTTATTTTCAGTTTTGGTTTTATTTCAAGACTTTTTTAGATTTCCAATAGCCACAAAGTTTTAACATTTTTACTGGTATGATCTTATATTTTGGAATTAGAATCTAAATTTTTTATATAGGTTTTAATCGCATTTTATTATATGTTGACACAAAATTTTAGAATAAAATACTTATTTTAATCCCTTCTCCCATGTCCAAAATCAATGCACAAAGTTTTCTAGATTTTATTTGTAATGTGACACATCTTCCATGTTTTCTAGATTTTAATTATATTGTGACACATCTTCGATTTGATGTTTTTATTTTGAATATGTTTTATAATACACCTTCCTAAATGTTTACTTCAAATTTAATCAAAAGTTACTTATTTTAAGTATCACACCCCTTTCATACTTCGATTTGTTGTTTTGATTTTGGATATGTTTTATAATACATCTTCCAAAATGTTTACTCCACATTTAATCAAAAGTTATTTATTTTAAGTACCACACCCAATTCATAACGTGAAAAAATTACTATATGTTGCATTGCGCTACTTAGTAGGTTCCTTCATGGGTATGGGGGGGGGGGTTGTGCCCCCAGCTGGTGGGGTTGGAAACAATACAACTATTGTTAGCGGGTGAAGGAGGTTCCTTGATTCTGGGAGCATTGGTAAAAGGAATGTAGTATTTTGATTTTTTAGCCAATACTTTGAATTGAAGTCTTAAATGTGTAGTTTGCACTTTCTACTCTGAAACATCTTGGATTTTATGTTTTGATTTTGCATATGTTTTATAATACACCTTCCTAAATGTTTACTCCAAATGCAATCAAAAGTTACTTATTTTAAGTACCATATCCAATTCATATTTAATATGAAAAAATTACTAGATTTCTATAGAAATATGAATGTAGTATTTTGATTTTTTTATTTTACTCTGAAAACTTAAACCGGAAAACCAACAACTTGTTTCTAGCTACAGTTTTAATTTTTATTCATAATCCATCTTAATTGTTTACAATACAATATATGTAAGATCTCCGCAAAAAACAACCAATAACAATTCATGAGATTGGTTGTGCAAAGAATATAACACATACCCAACATTTTTTTTATATAATATCGACAATATATTTACATATATTCACTATAAATTAAATTCAATCACAAAGTGTGATAAAAAAGGACAAAATTTGTTCCACTTATTTATTTTTCCAATTTGAGTTTCAATATTGATAGTTAAATTTTGTTATTTGAATTTAATTAAAGTTGTTGTGTGATTATGTTTTCACTATGTGACTTTGATTGTAACCCCCTCCATACCATTGTAGGTTACAATTTGTATCATATTTCTTAGGAATGAATCTTCTAAATTAGTTAATATCTCAACCATCTCTCTAACTTTCCTTTTCTTAGATTCCTATTTTAATTGTTCACAAATAACTATAGAGTTATGATAAATATTTTTAGTGATAAGTTGATCAAAATGCTAAAAAAAAATTAATGATATGTTATTATGTATTTATTTTTATACATTATTTTATATAACATGAGTAACCCATGAAAACATAACCACATCATAATTGTAGCCCACTAGTGGAGCTCACATGCATTTATTAGCTGGTCTTTGGTTTTGAGCTCCACATTACTAATCCATACACTCTCGCATACAATATTATAAAAAAAGAACTTTATGCTTTTTTGGACATGGAATTATTTCGGACTCAAAAGACAGTGAGTTTTGACAAACAGGGGTTGTTGGATCTACTTTTAAGGTGAACATGCAAAGTTGGGAAATATATGAGGATACTTAGCCTTTGGCCATGTTACTGAAAGTGATATGAGAATAGTTTCGTGGAAACCACATAAAAATCGTTTTTTTT